>VDFB02072623.1:0-23884 GCA_007258455.2 Sequoia sempervirens
ACTAGAAAGAAAAATGGCTAAGGCACAACAATTAACCAAAAATAAGTAGGTGTGCAAAAATTTAGTGACACTGCACTAAAAATAAATGGCTAAGGCACACAACAGTTAACCAAAAATATGCAAGTGTGCTAAAATTTAGTGACACTACACTAAAAATAAAAATGACTAACACCTAAAAGTTTGACTTTTGCAAAAAATTTAAAAGGTGAAAAGACAACCCAATCAAAATAACTTTTCGAGGGGCTGGTCTACACACGAGAGCAGTCAAAATTTTCCTCAATATGCATGGTTAGAGGATGTGGGCTATGAAATAGACAAGTTTCATAGGGGTTATTCGAGGATAACAAGCATAAATTTTCCCACCATTTTATTATATTAAAATTTGAGGTCATTAATGGAGTCCCTAGTTGACCATGATGATCGATGAAACACTTCTTTTAAATGGTGGTGTTCCATGAAATGACATGCCTAAGAGTAGAGATCCAAGGAAATACAATCCCAAAGTTCATTTAGATAATGATTTGAAGACCTAACATTAGTGGTTTGGGGAATGGGATTCCAAGTGCTAGGATGCAATAGAATGGGGGTCTAGGGATCCACATGCCGATAAAAGAAATATGATGGCCCGATCCAAGTATTTGGGGGTCAAGATACCCCATTGAAACTTTAAAAAAGGTAGTTTTTTTATCAAAATTATAATATTTGAAGAGGAATATGTGAGTGGAGAAGTGAGGGTCAAGTAATCAGGGTGCCAAGTGAATGGGGAGACTATAATCCAAAGGCTTACAAGAGAGAAGCAAGCAAGAATTGGGGGCATGAGGAATGAAGGAAAGTGATGCCAAAATATAAGTCTAAAATCCTTTCTGGAGACACTCAAAATATCCTGATTGATAGCACGCACTTGATCCTGATTCACTAACACCGATTCTTCCTTAATCATCTTTCTACTAACCATTTAATTGAATAATGTTTAATTAAATCAATCAATATTTATTTAATTAAACCCTAATGTCTTCTTTTAATTAAATAATTCAATTTTATCTAATTAAATCCTAATGTTCCTCCTTTGATTAAATAAATCATTTTATTTAATTAAATCCCAATGTCATCTCTTTTAATCAAATAAATCAACTTCATTTGATTAAATCTAATGTTCTTCATTTAATTGAATAAATGAAATCTATTTAATTAAATTTCTAATATCTCTCAAATTCCTCTCATTTTAATTTAAATAAACCTAAATATATAAATCAAATGTCATGTCAACTAAATTCTATCTAAGTTAATTAAATCCCAATTAACTCCTAACACTAATCCTCATTTTCTCTAGCTTTTGCAACTTGCACATGTAAATCAATTTAGTTGATTTATTAATTCCTCTATTTTCATTCAAAAAGTGGCATATCCTTGGAATATTCCACCAATTTGAAATCTCCTTTCTAAAAGGATGTTGTCCTCCAACAAGGCATTTAAGTCTCTTACATGTCCTTTTCTTGAGCCAACTTGGCATTTACTCTTCTTACATCCCCCCTTACACATGTCACTTCTTCAAATTCAAAATCCACCTACATGCATTTAACATGCACATTAATCAAAATGTGCTCCACCTCTCTTTAATATCATGTTGACAAGTGGCACAATGCCATTGGTTCAATTTTAGTCCCACATTCACCCTATTTATCATTCTTCAATCCTTCTCCATTATAAATAGAGGCCTCCTCTATTGTATTTGGCATCCATAATCCATATAAGATCATTATGCTCATTTGAATCCATAGTCATTCACAAGTTTATGCAAGGTTATTATAGTCATTTTGAATTCAACGTATCCATTTTCATCCACATTTCATCCATGTTAGCATGAGATTTCATCAATCATAGCAAGGTTATTGTCATTCTTCATCAAGGATCAATCAATCATCATCAAGCTTATCAACGAATTGGGAAAGGGCTTCTTTCCGCATCAAAGAAGCACCAATTCCCCCATGGGATGTTGGTTTGAGCATTAGAATAGGATTTAATTTGATTACTTTGCTTTATTTTCCATGTTCTTGTGTTTGAATGAATCTCATGGGGAATGTTAGTTTAGATTTGTTTATGGACTAATATTTGTTTGTTTGTTCATGTTGGAGTAGGTCTAGGCAAAGCATTCACATTTTGGCGCTAAAAGGAGGGCACAAATCTCAAAATTAACACATTTTTTTGGTCATTTCTATCATTTTTTCTCTCTTTTATCTTTCCAGGTCAAACAACGATGCTGGAGGAAATGGCAATGCAATTGTGGTGTCTGTTTTTTCACAGAGCGACGTTGGTTTCCAAAGAGTGGCGCTAAAATCCTCAAACAGTGACGCAATCATTTCAAGTGTCGCTATATGGCAACGCTGCCTCTGAGTTCAAATGGCGACGCTATTGTTTTTTTGCTTTTATAGTCAATCTTAAAATGGCCATATCTTGGTCATATTTTGGTCTTTTTCAGAGTTTTTCTTTTTGAAATGGTGTAGAATTTCATAAACTATCCAATGATGTAGGTTTTTCTCAACTTTTATAGAGTTAAAATTTTAAAATTTTCACCTAAAGTGAAATCACATTGTAACTTGGTCTAAGTTTTAGGGTTTCTATGCTTAATCATTTATCTAACCCTCATATCTTCTTGTTTCTTGATTTCATCTAACATTTGGAGCTTGGATTGCAGGTTTTAAAGGATCATGGAGCATGGAAGTGAAAGAAAAAGAATTTGATACTCATTGTAACAAGTGTTTTTAAACACTTTGGGAGCATTTATAATCCCATCTTTAGGATCTTGTTATCTTCAGTTTTAGGACTCCAATACATTTCGTTTGGGCTTTAAAAAGAACATTAGGAACTCACTAGATTTAGTTTTGAATTTTTAAGAATTGAACAAAACAACTTCAAACACTTGATTTGGTGCTATAAAAAGAACCCATTACTACTTTTGAAGTCTAAAATGAACATGTTTGTTTATTGTTTTGTAATCCTTTTTACAAACTAATATCATTTAAAAGGTGTATGCACTTCTCTTGCACTTCACAATGATCTTGAGAATCAAAAGTATTTTGGTGATATTAGGTTGTCTAAAGATTGTTTCACACTTCAATTTGGAGTTTTAAGAAGTGAACAAATCTTATAGTGTGAGAAAGGCATTAATGAATTTCTAAAACAAAGATTGATCAAATAAGATATGCCGAGGTGGAAAAAGTGCAAGGGATAAGTGAAATGCGAGCATAAATAAACTGGGCAATTGTGGTTTGAAATGATGAAAATCATAAACAATGGGAAGCGGTGCATGATAAATCTCCCCCAGTGTCTTTATGATGCGTAAAGCCCTTGTTCTAAGGGTTGGGTGATCTATCACAAGGATTTTATCATTGCACCCCCTAAAATGGATGCCCTTATTACAAACCTTTGTTTAGAATCCAAAATCCCAATATTTGTTGGCGTTAGGAGGTCAGACCTCCGGAGTCGTCCCACATATTTGCGGTTCTTTGTAAATATGAAAATTTTGTCATGGGAGATTCATGAGAACTGAAGCTTGGCTGACTTGAGAAGTGTGTGTCATGGAGGGGAGCTAGTGTGGTCAAGCTTCTAGTCATCCACTCTGAATAAGCGCAGCTGGATTTATCCAAGTGGGAACTCAACAAATATTTTCTCTTCTATCCTAGGGTTGTGCAATCTTTGAGTCAGTTAAACACATTGCTTGGATCCAAAATCTTGAAAAAAAACATTCAACAAGGAAATCAAATTTCAAACCTTTAGAAGGAGCAAATACCTTTGAAAAATCCAAGTGCTACTGCTTGTCCTAGGGATTTCATCTTTAGAGGCTTCTAAGTATCTGGATTTATATCTCAATTTGCTCTCACTAAAGTCAACATTAGAGAATTATTGCCTTGATTTTCTTGATTTCCACATAATGTACTTTATGGGATGAAAACAAATTGGGACATTAGACATTTAGTTTGAAAATCTAAAGCAAGAAAGTGTTTGTGGTAAAAGCAATTCATTAATCAAGATGAAATCAATTGAACCCCACAAATGTGCTTGTTTATCTTTTGTCTTATGGTCTTTTGAGCAAACATTGATCTTTTGATTTGTAGTACTCTTAGGGAAAAATATTTTCTTCAAAACCTTGGTCTTGTAAACAAGTCTCTCTTAGGTTCATTTAGGATCAAAATAACCAATCATTTCATCCATCTCAAACACCAACCAAATCCCATCTCACAAACAAATTTTGAACCATTGGAAAAATCATTCATACTAGACTTTTGGTAAAATCCTTCAAATCAACATGAAAATCACCTTGTTTGGCTAAGTGTGTGTGGATGAATCCTTCCTCATACATCTAGTTAAATTATCATCCTTGTGGAAAAGTTTATTCCAAGATAACATCCAACATCTTGGGGTTTATAAGTCCATTATCCAAATCAAAGAATCCTAAAGTATAGTATTCCTCCAAGGGTCTTAAAAGTTCAACACCCATATCATTCACCCCTTTCATCCTTCATCTCATCATTGGTCCTAAATTCCTTAGAGGTCAAAAAGGTCAAAACACAAGAAAAACATGGAATATAAACTTGATTCATACATCATGAGTGGTCTAAATCAACCAAACTATCAAAGCCTTACAATTCCAATTGATTATCAAAGTTCACATTTACGCAATCCATACATGGCATCATTATCTCCTACAAACCTCAATGGTACAGTAAATGTGAGTATGCCCAGTCTAAATTTTGGAACAACTTTCCCTATGATATATTTAAATCAAAGTCCAAACCTACAAATCTATCAATCAAACAATCAATGCATGATTCTTCAACAAAACAACATTATCCCACCAAATCCATACATGCCAAATGTGAATATACCAAGTACAAGTTTACCAAGCATGAACATTTCAAATCCACACTTGGTAAACTTTGGGATAGATATATTTGTGAATCATACCAATGTTGTTCAAAGTCCAAACAATATGTTAACAACTCCATGTATTGATCCAAGTCAAGGTAACACCATGCAAAATCAAAGTTACCTAAATCAAGGCAATGTGATTCCCAACCACAACAATGATCAATTTCAACCTATAATGCCAAATTTGAATATCATCCCAAATCAGAACATTTTCCAAAATTAATTTGTCCATGATCCCATACAAACACCACAAGTATGCATTCCAAATCTGCTTGAACAAAAACCAAATCAACTATATCAAGGGTGTCAAAATCAAAATCAAGATCAAATTTTGTGAGATCAAATTGCTTCACTTGCCAAAATAATTGACTCATTGCGCCAAGAGACATCTCCACCCCAAAATCAATACACTCTTCTATTGGTTAAATCGCGTCATCAAAGCATTGAGTTGTGTCAACAACCACATCAAGAACAATATCTCCAATGTCAAGAAATTGGATATCAAGATCAAAAACATCAACAACAAACCCAACCTCCACATCTCGAAGATCAATCACCACATCTCAAAGATCAATCACCACATCTCCAAAATCAATCACCACAAGGTCAATTTAAAGTATAAAGCTCACAAGGTAACAAATGAAAATACACACCACTTGGGGAACTGATTGAGTCTGTCATGCAATGGCTAGTACAAGCAAATTTCATCAAAATCCCCATTTATGAAAATTATCAAGAGCCTCAAGTTAAGCCACCATGGTATAATGAGAAGAACCTTTGTGATTTTCACAAAATAAAGGGACATACAACATCAAATTGCATTCAACTAAAAAATCTCATCCAAGACCTTATTGATCAAAAAATAATAACTATTGAGGACAATGATGAAAATTCAACCACTAGTGATAGCATTGACAATCTCCCCACTACAATTGTTGAAAACAATGATCAAGATCTATCCATCAATGAGCACCTTGAAGATGCTTCTACCTCATCTAAAGATCAACTCAACATACATCTAGAGTGACTTTTTTATCATGATAAAAACCCCCCGACAATATCCGACAATGATCTATTCAAAGGAGTGTTAACATTATTTGATCCTATAATCAACGATCCTTCTACCAATGATCATTTTTACAATACCTCTACCTCATCCAATGATTTCAAGGACATATCTCAAGAATTCATTCCAAAGCATGATAAACATCTTTCACCAAATTCTAGCAATGGTTCTTTCCAAGACATGTTGACATCCTTCAACCTCATGGTTGCATATATTGAAGGAATCTTCAACTCAACATTTGATCCAAGTCCACTCAAAGATAAAGAGGATATTGAGCCACTTCCCATTCCTAATGAAGATATCCAAGAATCCTTTATAAGCAATTCATCCTTTGAAATTGACCCATGTCAATAACTTGATCCAAAGCATGTCAAAAGCAATTCTAAAATTAATCAAGATCAAGAATTCGTATCTCCAAGATACTACAATGATCTAATGGACACTCTCTTATCTATATAAGATGTCACAAATGATGATCATATCCATATAGCACATATTCCTCCATCTACCCATGAGATGCTTACTCCTAATGGACATGTAGATGATTTTCATTCAAAACAAGAGTCTCATACTCCTGATATTATTACCAAGGAACAAGAGTCTCCTACTCTTAACATTTGTACACATGATCAAGATATAGAAAAATATAGAGACATATTAGAAATGGGTCATGAAGAAGGCTTCTACGGAAGTTGTGAATCAGAAACATCCTGTGAAGGCATATAAAAAATGAATCATGAGGGAGACTTTTACATGGACAATGAATCATCAACACCTCTTGAAGAAGCATTAAAATTTGATGCTTCACAAGATCAAGCCAAAGATATGAATTAGGAAGTTATCCCACTTATGGAGGATCCTATCACTTATAAACTTGGATCACTTACCTTTTTTAGGGAAAGCTATCTTATCAATAAAGAAGATATCACCTTTGAAGATCCACAATAGAGAAGAGAAGGATTAGCACCTTGTTTCCAAGGTAAATCATACCCTATTGCAAATAAAATGTTTCAACAAATGAATTATCAGGGAAGAGGATTAGGCCTACATGAACAGGGTATCCTAGAACCAGTACAAATTATTGGAAATCCTAAGCATCAAGGTCTTGGTTATTCAGTACTGGGGGCAACTTCATCTCAAGCAAACGTCAACATAGGAAGCAAGAAGAATCCTTATGATGAAATCATTTCCAATACTACAACCAGCCACGTCATGAATCTTCATCCACCCATCACCCCATCCATGAATTGGGACCAACATCAAAATAAAGATTTGAGTCAAAGCACAAATAACGTTATCAAAGAAAAAGAAGTTGGGAAGCATGATGGACAAATCAAATACACACGGATACCAAAGAATACAAATAAATATTATCACTATCAAACTCCATTGGTCAAAGAAACTATGGGGAAAAATAAAAAAGGGAAAAGTATCCATCAAAGATGTCTACAAAGGAAAAAGCAGGCTTCTCAAGCAACATACAAATTATATCAAACAGTTGGTCCTAATTCCACACACACTTTTGTATCCACCCATCATTACTCATCTTCCCAAGTTTGGAGAGTCAAAGGTTCCAAAATATCAACCAATCCATCTTTTATTCCTAAACACACTCCATCCACACCTCCACGCATGATATCCAATTCTCACATTAACCATGTATTGGCAGCCACCCTTCATCATAAGGATTCATAAGGCATTCTATTGCGATGTCGCACAAACAAAAAGTTAACTCTACGGTATCAACAAAGTGAATCGGGGAATCTCAAAATTTCTTCAGAGTGCGATATCTTGGAAAAACAACTGCTGGTGGGATGCTCGATGGCACATTATGACAAAAGCATCACCATCAACTTTTTCATCCAGTTGATTCCGATTATGAGAGCTTAAAATATTTCATAGAAAAATACAAAAAAAAAAAAAAAAAAAAAAGTATGAAAGAAAAAAGGATTGAAAGCGAAGAGAAAAAATTGTCCTCAGTAGAAACCACTTATGGTGGCTTTGGACAAGTACCATGATGAAAACCTGGAAAATAGGCATCATGTAAAGAGATTGAGCATCGTCAAACTGGTTCGGGTCTGGAAGCATCTCATCCCATCTGCCAATAGCACCAGCATTCCATCCATCTTATCCATAATAAATTCATTCATCCACAAACCATTTAGCCAATCCATTTTCATCCATCTACATCCATAGTCCAAGTTATCTTGATCTTGACAAAATTTGGTGCACAATTTACACTTGTTTATGGTAAACATCTTGACATGGGTCATTTTCATTGATCCTATCCTACCCAACATTATCTAAGCCATGAAGCATTATCCAATGAAGCATTCCTCTGTTCAAGTTCACCTTATCTTATCACAAGATAATACTTGGCATCCTTTGCATGCTTACCACATCCATCCATCCACACACCTATCCAAGCATCCATCCATGGCATTCCATACATTGCTAGACACCGGGGGCAGATATTTACATCTTGCTTCGGGAGTAAATCTTGATCTATATATTCCAACTTATGTGGTGATCTGAACATTGGAAAACATAAAATCAAATTGGTCAAAACACTTGAGAGAAAAAAATTCCAAATCACTAGCCCATGGCATATTTTGACTAGAAGATGTTCCTTATCAAGATTTATCTTTCATCGAACATCAATCCAAACAATCAATATTAGTTGAATCTAATTGGTACTTCAATGTCGTATCAAATCATCCAAAACCAACTTTTTTTCCAAATCAAGCTTCAAAATCCTACGACCGTTAGAACCCGGACAAGAAGTGTGACTCGGCAGTCGGATCAGTCAGATCAGATCGATCGATCAGATCGATCCGTCCCTCCAGCAATGTTATCATCATCAATCCATCAATCAGATCCAATCCAGCCACAGCTTGAACAACAAAAATCCCAAAACTAAGCGATATCATCACATATCCATATCCAAATCATCAAAATCATAGAAAATCCAAAAACATCAAAACATATCAAAATAAAAAAATTCAAAAAAACCAAAGAAATCCAAAACATCCAAAATTATATCAAAATCCAAAACATTCCTTAAAATTCAGAAAAGTAAAAAAGGTGTCAAGCTACATCATCTTTGAGATTAAACGTAGAGCAAGGCTAATCTTTGATCAATCCCAAGATACAAAATCCAAAAATTCATAGCAAAATCTCATAAAACCCAAAAACATTGGAAAATTGGAAAATCAAAACATTCATAAAATCTCGGAAAACACCAAAAACATTGGAAAATTTGAAAATCAAAACATTTATAAAATCTCAAAAATACCAAAATCAACCTCAAAACATTTCAAAAAACATCAAAAACATCCAAATATTTGAAAAAAAATCCATCCATCCCGTTTCATATTCACCCACAATAAATATCTACTCATAATAAACGATTGTCATCTTTAAACTTTGGTAAAACAATCGGAAACAAGTCTAGCAGGTTACAAGTGAAAACTCAAACGTCAAGATCTCAAGTCTAGGTTAGTAGGTAAACAAGTTGGTAAACTCTTGATACTAATAGCCCATCATCCAGTTTGTCCCAAAGCATCTGATAACATCATGTTTGGGGATGTATCCTTCCTACAATGGACATCAACATCAGGCATTGCCATAGTTTAGTCTTGGCTAGAGGTATGAAGAACATTGACTTGTTTGTTTGCTTGATCTTTTCTTTGATTTATCTTATTGCACTCATTGCAATGACCTCTCAATGATGTCTAATCAAAACAATTTAGAGAGAAAGGAATGGGGCATTGATCATTATCTTTCATTTTTTGTGCTTGTTGGACATTCTTGTAATATAACTTGGCGAATACTTGCTTTGTTAGGTATGTATGGAAGGTGTTTTGGGTAGCTTGTTGACTATTGCATTGATAGGTTATACATCTCTGTGTTTTGGTCTGAGATGTTCAAAATATCTGAAGTACATCCTAGTAAGGTTTTTGTATGTCAGGTGTGAATAAGAACACTCTTATTGGATTGTCGAGTCAAAGTCCATTGCACTAGGTACAACGCCATCCTAGTTCTTTATACCTTGATGCATCGTACCTATGTGTGTTATCAAACATAAGGTAAGTAAGCCCTTTTAAAATCCCAATCTCTGATAAGCAAAACATCATCATCATCATCATCATCCATCATCATACCTAATAAAATCTCAACGATTCATGGACTTGTTGGACTTTTGCATCTTCTTAGAATCAAGGGTTCATCCATCTTATTCTTCTCATTCTTCTATATTTACTAACATTTCTATCCAAGTATCAAATTTGTGTGTTATATCAAAATATACACGAGGCTATCCATGGTCGATGGTTGTCTATACATCATCAAATCTGTCTACATCAAACATTTGAGCTTTCTAGTCCTCTCTGAGTTGAACTAATCTTGAATCTTTATTGCGAGCTCTACCTTAAAATCAAACTTTTCGCTCGATCTCTCAAGGGGGCAATGTACCAATATACTTCTTTCTGCTAGGGCAATAGTGGGGCATCCGAAAAAATAAAAAAAAAATTGAACTTTGATCTCAACGAGGTTATTCTTTGAACCAACGCAACAGGTACATTGCTTCAAAGAGGGGCAAAATGTAGACGCTTGAAACATCCTGATTGATATCATGCACTTGATCCTAATTCACTAACATCGATTCTTCCTTAATCATCTTTCTACTAACCATTTAATTGAATAATCTTTAGTTAAATAAATCTTTCTTTATTTAATTAAACCCTAATGTCTTCTTTTAATTAAATAATTCAATTTTATTTAATTAAATCCTAATGTTCCTCCTTTGATTAAATAAATCATTTTATTTAATTAAATCCCAATGTCATCTCTTTTAATCAAATAAATCAACTTCATTTGATTAAATTTAATGTTCTTCATTTAATTGAATAAATCAAATCTATTTAATTAAATTTCTAATATCTCTCAAATTCCTCTCATTTTAATTTAAATAAACCTAAATATCTAAATCAAATGTCATGTCAACTAAATTCTATCTAAGTTAATTAAATCCTAATTAACTTCTAACACTAATCCTCATTTCCTCTAGCTTTTGCAACTTGCACATGTAAATCAATTTAGTTGATTTATTAATTTCTCTATTTTCATTCAAAAAGTGGCATATCCTTGGAATATTCCACCAATTTGAAATCTCCCTCCCAAAAGGACTTTGTCCTCCAACAAGATATTTAAGTCTCTTACATGTCCTTTACTTGAGCCAACTTGGAATTTACTCTCCTTACATCCCCCCTTACACATGTCACTTCTTCAAATTCAAAATCCACCTACATACATTTAACATGCACATTGATCAAAATGTGCTCTACCTCTCTTCAATAGCATGTTGACAAGTGACACAATGCCATTGGTTCAAGTTTAGTCCCACATTCACCCTATTTATCATTCTTCAATCCTTCTCCATTATAAATAGAGGCCTCCTCTATTGTATTTGGCATCCACAATCCATGTAAGATCATTATGCTCATTTGAATCCATAGTCATTCACAAGTTTATGCAAGGTTATTATAGTCATTTTGAATTCAATGTATCCATTTTCATCCACATTTCATCCATGTTAGCATGAGATTTCATCAATCATAGCAAGGTTATTGTCATTCTTCATCAAGGATCAATCAATCATCATCAGGCTTATCAAGGAATTGGGAAAGGGCTTCTTTCCACATCAAAGAAGCACCAATTCCCCCATGGGATGTTGGTTTGAGCATTAGAATAAGATTTAATTAGCTTTCATTTGATTACTTTGCTTTATTTTCCATGTTCTTGTGTTTGAATGAATCTCATGTGGAATGTTAGTTTAGATTTGTTTATGGACTAATGTTTGTTTTTTTTTCATGTTGGAGCAGGTCTAGGCAAAGCATTCACACTTCCCAAAGTAGGAAAGCTACCAAAAAACTACCAAACTTAAATAAATTAGAAAAATAGCATTACAAGTATGTCCTTTCCAAAATGGTTTTCCCTCAAGTAATTTTAGATATAGTTTCCCTAGGCTTTCTTCTTATTTCTAATTGGTGTCATCTATAAATAGGCTCTTCCAATGGACTAGATACTTAGTGATGTCCTTGTTTCTTGAATCCACAACCATTATAATATTGAAGGAATTTGATATCTATATGAATGATAGTTTACTATATCCGAATCTTAAATCAATGAGAGTTAGTACATCATAAACACAGAATATCATAAGTGGAAACATAACAATGGGAACATGATAAGTGGAATTCTAGTAGCAATTTCCAAATCATAACCATTTGACCAAGGATTACTTTTGATATGTGGCATAGTCTCTTGAGACACCTTCAATCCTTATATGAATTAACCATATTATCCTACATGTTTGTGCACAATAATTAGATCTAGAAGTGATCTTGTTATTGATCAAGCAAAACAACTCCTACCATAAAGAGCTAAGAGATATATTATCCCTATATTTGACAATATTTTTAGGTAAACAATGTAATCTAGACACCTCTCTGAAACATAAATCTACCACATGATGTGCTTTAAATTTTGAAGAGATGATAAAGAAGTATGTATTCTTTTTTAGCCTATCTGCCACAATATGACTACGATCTTTACCATGTACCTTGGGGAGTCTCATGACGAAATCTATGAACACGCCCTGCCAATATTACTCATAAATAAGAAATAGATATAGTAAAGTCATAGGGAAAAAATGATCAACTTTAATCAATCGGTAGGTAGGGTACTTCCCGATGTGTATGAGATAATCATCCTTTAAGATTTCCCAAGAGAATCTCTCCCTTATTTTCCTACAAGTATTTAAGGATCTAAACTATCTCACTATGAGTGAAACATGCAAAGATTTTAGAATATTCTATTTCATCTTAGACACAAGCACTAAAAATAGTTATTGCTTAAAAATATGATAGTCTATTGTCATATAATTGTCATCCTTCATATTTCCATCTAATATGTTAGCAACAAAAGTATTCTTATGATATCCTTCCATGATAGAAGCCTTCTAATCACCACAAATGATTAAAAAAAGTGGGCATTATAGAAATAACATTAGAAACTATGATAATCCCTTAGTAAACCTTCCTTGGTGATGTCATAGAACACATTGCCTTAACTAACCACTAAATACCTAATTCAATATAGACTAGGAAATGAGCAATGCATTATTCAAACCAATTGGTATGAACTTAAAATTTCTAAAACGGTATCTAAAAAATTTCTTGTACACATCCTCCTTTTGGACACCAATCTAATTTTATCTTGATCTTAAATTAGTTGGTGAAGAATAAAATGCCCCATACAACTCATCAACAATCTCATTGATCCCAAGAGGTAGGGTATCTATCTTTGATGATCTTATTTTTTAATTTTATGTAGTAAATTCCATTCCCCATAGTTCCATCTCTCTTATCAGAATCATTGATGGAGTAAAGGAGATAAAACTAATGTGGCCCATATTCAACAACTCCTTACTAGTCTTATCCATTTTCAATTTATAGAGCCTCAAGTGGTAATAAGGAGTGGACCTATCAAGCTTAAATCCAAGTTCCAATTCTATGACATGCTAGAATCCTTTATCTAGTACCCATCCTAGAGGCATATTATTGAACAAAATACTATGTTGATTAAAAAAATTCCAAATATTATAATGAAGAATGTGTTGCTTAATATAAAGTGAAATGGTGTACATTACCTCCACCACTAAGTAACTTGTTTCCCCACCAACTTAACCCATTTAATAATTCCCCTTGGTTGTGACTACTCTTGGGGAACCACCAAAGATAATTCTAAGCACCTCATATTTTCCTTTAGATTTAAGTTTTATTGCTTATGTGATGTAGAGGATCGAGGGACTTTGAAAGAAACACAAAATTTCAAGGTTGCAATCTCAAGCTATCTCCCAGGCACCCTAATGGAGACAAGGCTTAATGATGCACTAATCGCTTGTATGCTCTCTTTATGGACCCAAACCCTTGGAACACCCTTAAGAGACTTAAGAAAACTTTTTTGAATGATTTCAAAGCCCAACCCTCTGACTTAGACACAAAACCAATTTTTCACCTTAACTAGGCTACTAGCCCAACTAGGCCTCCTGCGGTGATTTTTTGACTTTGCACTCAAACTTTCCAAAGGAACCTCAAAAATAATGATTGAACCAGATGTGGTTTGTGATGATACATAACATACTAGATTCTTGATGGCACTTTTTTTGGAGCACACCAATCAAAAATCTGTTGTTTCCTCAAATTTAGGCCTAACTAGCCCTCTTTTTCAAAGAAACCCCTCTTTAAACTCAACCCTTGACCATGAAACTTTCAGTAGTCCCATAAAATGACTCAAAACCAAGGAATCCAAGTTTTTAGACCTCTATGACATATCTAACATGCTCCAGCACAAACCCCTCCTCAACTTGCCTAAAAAACTAGGGCTTCTTGACAACTAACCTTCCAATCACTTCCAGAACTTTCTCATTGACTCTACACCATTAGGACAACATATTTAGTTGATCCAAACTCAAAACCATGCCCCTCATTAAGGCAGATCTTCTGCTGCTACACCCTAGGGTCCATCTTCATGCCTTTTTCATGCTAAATCATTGTGCACACTTCAGTTTTCCTCTTCCCTGCACATTTATTTGTTATTTTCTTATGATCCATGTCATATGTGATCCATTTCATATATTTTCAGTCATAATACTCCATGAAATGGATCATTCCTTCATTAGAACTCTCAAAACAGAGAAAAATCTAAACTTTTCCTGTGGACAGTCAATTAAAACATGCAAGAATTGATCTATTTCCCTTATCAGAACATGTGAGTGGTGTTAAAACATGTAAATACAAATTACTAAAGCATCCAAATGCAGATAACTTCAATAAGATTCAATGGTTCATCAAAAAAACACAGAAAATTGCAAGAAAACAGAAATTTTGTTGTATTTTCTAAGAACAGTCCGTACAATGCTTTCACCAATCACCTAACCTCCGTACAAATGAACATTTTAGGGTTATAAACCCATTCTCCAACTGATCCAACCGATTTGGATTGATTACATTGCTTAATTTACTCTAAAACTCTCAAAATTCCCTTTCCCGCCTAAACTAAAATTCAAAAATTTGAAATTGCAAACTTACATTTTATTAAAATCTATCACCTAAAAACTATTGGACCTTCAATATCCAAATTTATTTGACCAACCTAAAGTATTAGAGCACTAATCAAACCCCTAGAACATGATTTTCCCTTTACATTGCATTTTTTAACTAGATTCTTATCAAGAACCTTAGAACTTTAACATTCTCATTGTTTATTCATCCCAAATATAAAAGGGCTCCAATAGATTCATAATTGATGTTTTGAATTGGCAGAAAGGTCCTCCTGACCCCTGCACACACCTGATCCTTGAAAAGCTCCTTGAAGGCCGTGGGTGCTCCTGCACCATTCTCCCCAGGAAAGAAAGAACTCTTGCCCCAAGAAGTGTCCCATGTGTTGCCACCAAAAGACCTCTTGCTCTCATGTGTTTTCATGCTTCCAATGAGAGAATTATGTAGTCCCCAAAGTCTTTGTCTTTTTCTCCTTGTAATCCATTCTTATTTAAATGTAGAGAACTAAGCTTTGGTTTATCCTCTTTACTGCTATTTTATGTAGTAAGTTCTTATACCACTCTTGCCTGTTCCATTTGCTCCTTTGTGAAAGAACTCCACCATTATCACCCTTAATCATAGGGCATTCAATGCCTCCAACCCTGATACTATCCAAATCCCACAAAGTCTAATTTGAAGGAATGTCCACCACATAACCCTGCTGCAACTTGTCTTTTTTCTGCCTACCAATGTCTTCCCCTATTTCACCCTGCTTATTCACCTGAAAACTCTTCTCAAAAAAAATCACAAAACTATCATTAGACTACTCCAAAGGCAAAGGAACCAACTGATATCTAACATCTCCTTTGTGAACCAAATATGTGTTAAGAAATCCATCATGCAATGTCCTTCTAACATACTGCCATGGCCTTCCCAAGATAATATGACCACAAGTCATTGGAATGACATCACAAAGCACTCTATCATGATATGAACCAATTGAGAAATCAACAAAAGCTCTCTTACCAATCTCTACATGCTGTCCTTGAGTTACCCAAGTGGCCTTGTAGGGAGTAGGGTGATCAAAAGTTTCAATCCCTAACTTGGTTATCATATCAAGTGAAACTAAATTGCTATGTGACCCTGAATCTATGAGAAATCTGCAGATCTTACCATGACTGAGACAATTTTTTTGAAAATAGTTACCTTTGGTTCTTGATGAAGTCTTTCTCCTTGCTTGATCATAATAAACTCACCATCAGTCACAGGGTCTGCCATGAATGTTTTTGATTCCTCCTTCTTGTCTTCTTCTTCTTGTACCAAGTTAGCTCTCCTATCTCTGCCCCTATCAGCTTGTTCCCATTTAGGACACTTGAAGGAAGGATGCTCTGGTTCATTGCAATTGAAACACCTACCTATAATTAGATCCTCTATATTCAATCTTATCACTCTCTAGGAGTATACTTTGATCAGAAAATGCTTCTTTACCCTTATCATTGCTGCTCTTATCATTACTGCCTTGTCCTTGTTCTCTATTACCTCTGCCCCTGTTTGAACTACCTCCTCTTCCACCATTACTTGATCTTTCTTGCTTCCTTTTCACCTTTTCTTCATCTATTATTGGCCGAAAACATATTATCATGGCAGTGCAAACCAATCATCTTGTAGATTGTACCTCAAACCATTGTTATTTTGGCTATTTTCTCATCCTCTTCTTCTTAACCTCCTGCCAGTACTAAGCCGCAGAGGTGCTCGTTAGGACATGTATTAAAGTCTTTGGCGCTTTAAATTCTTGCCTCATCCCTTTTCACATGAATGGAATAATGGATGGTAAAGACTGCTCTTTGACCGACTCTTCATCCTTGTCCATGTGAGAGACTTTCAATCCTCTACAACCATCTATCTTTGAAAACTAGTTCACCATGTCGATTATTTGTACCTCTCCTTGTTTTAGCAAGCAACCTTCTCTCTCATCACTCTTATCAAACAAAGTAGTTTTTTCTAAGTCATCCAACACCTCTTCATATCCATCTTCCTTGATAGATGAGCAAGTCTATCATGATTCTTCCCTCCATGACCTTGTGCCTTCAACAATCGCCTCCTCTCGGGTCCTCTATCTCCATTGACATTTGTTCTGGTTACCCTCCCCTTATATTCATCTTCATCACTGTTTTCTTGGTCTTCTTGTTCTTCTCTCCTCCTACTCCTCTCAAGGTTATTGATCCTTTCCTGCATAGTGTCTCTCTCTCTTCTCCATTGCCTTTCTTCTCTTGCTCTTGCTGCTTCTTGTTCCCTTCTTTCTCTTCTCTCCCTCTCCAAGATCTCCTTCAACTCTTCCAACTCTCTTGCCAATTGGTTTTTTGGTGCCATTGCTATTTCTCCAATCACTAAAGGACCTACTCATTGCTCTAATACCACTCTGATGCAGAGGGTCAAGGACTTTGAAAGAAACACAAAGATTTCAAGGATTAAAGGTTGCAATCTCAAGCTATCTCCCAGGAACCCTAATGGAGACAAGGCTTAATGATGCACTAATCGCTTGTATGCTCTCTTTATGGACCCAAACCCTTGGAACACCCTTAAGAGACTTAAGAAAACTTGTTTTGAATGATTTCAAAGCCCAACCCTCTGACTTAGACACAAAACCAAATTTTCACCTTAACTAGGCTACTAGCCCAACTAGGCCTCCTGTGGTGATTTTTTGACTTTGCACTCAAACTTTCCAAAGGAACCTCCAAAATAATGATTGAACTAGATGTGGTTTGTGATGATACATAACATACTAGATTCTTGATGGCACTTGTTTTGGAGCACACCAATCAAAAATCTGTTGTTTCCTCAAATTTAGGCCTAATTAGCCCTCTTTTTCAAAGAAACCCCTCTTTAAACTCAACCCCTGACCATGAAACTTTCAGAAGTCTCCTAAAATGACTCAAAACCAAGGAATCCAAGTTTTTAGACCTCTATGACACCTCTAACATGCTCCAGCACAAACCCCTCCTCAACTTGCCTCAAAAACTAGGGCTTCTTGAAAACTAACCTTCCAATCACTTCCAGAACTTTCTCATTGACTCTACACCATTAGGACAACATATTTAGTCGATCCAAACTCAAAAACATGCCCCTCATTAAGGCAGATCTTCTGCTGCTACACCCTAGCCTCCATCTTCAAGCATTTTTCACAATGAAATCTTGGTGTACACCGTTTGTTTCTTCTTTCCCGCACATTTCTTTGTTATTTTCTTATGATACATGTCATATGTGTTCCATTTCATATATTTTCAGTCATAATACTCCATGAAATGGATCATTCCTTCATTAGAACTCTCAAAACAGAGCAAAATCTGAACTTTTCCTGTGGACAGTCAATTAAAACGTGCAATAATTGATCTATTTCCCTTATCAAAACATGTGAGTGGTGTTAAAACATGTAAATACAAATTACTAAAGCATTCAAATGCAGATAACTTCAATAAGATTCAATGGTTCATCAAAAAAACACAGAAAATTGCAAGAAAACAAAAATTTTGTTGTATTTTCGTAGAACAGTCCGTACAATGCTTTCACCAATCACCTAACCTCTATACAAATGAAAATTTTAGGGTTATAAACCCATTATCCAACTGATCCAACCGATTTGGATTGATTACATTGCTTAATTTACTCTAAAACTCTCAAAACTCCCTTTCCCGCCTAAACTAAAATTCAAAAATTTGAAATTGCAAACTTACATTTTATTAAAATCTATCACCTAAAAACTATTGGACCTTCAATATCCAAATTTATTTGACCAACCTAAAGCATTAGAACACTAATAAAACCCCTAGAACATGATTTTCCCTTTACATTGCATTTTTAACCTAGATTCCTTATCAGGAACCTTAGAACTTTTAACATTCTCAGTACATTTATTCATCCCAAATGCCATTATAGGATCCAATAGGTCATAACTGATGTTTTGACTTGCTTGAAAGGTCCTCCTAACCCCTACACACTCCTGATCCTTGAAAAAGCTCATGATACGGGTGCTCTGCCATCCCTTACACACCCATAGGATTTGTCACATACCTCATACTCACCTATGGTTTTATTGAGTTTTATTATTACCCAAGTTCATGGAATGATATATTTATTGGCAACAATAATCTTGAACCTACCAAAAATTTTATCCTTCAAGTATCTATCAATATCTTTTTTGGGGATTCCTTTGGTAATATCACTAGGATCCCATGCAATATTGCATGAGCAATCTTGAACTTAAGAGAAAATATCACTATACCATTTTTTCCAATTATATCCTTCACATTTCATTACTATTATAATACTTCCCATGATGAGAAAATCTAGGTAATGATATGGAATGAGATTGGTGCAATAACTCTTTTTTACTATTATCCTTTGTAGTGTAGAAAATTATACACATTTACAATTTCACACTATGTTTGGGTCCCTTAATTTATTGGACTTAATTAAGCTCTTAATTTTCCAAATTATGCATTTCAAAGCCTTATTTTTCCCATTTTCCAAAAGGAGAACCGAAATTTAATAAATACAATTAATAATTAAATCATCATGGAATATGAGTGTCCTGAACTTATAGGTCAAGACCCATTCACCCATTAGAAAATGGGTCCCCTTTAAGTGACATGACCCATTTTAAAATATGTTTTTGGTGATATTTTAATGATTCAATTCAGCTTGCAATTATTGGCTTTTGGAATCTAATTTTTGGTAAATTAGATAAACACCTATAAATACAGTCTTTTTATCATTTGAAAACTAAGAACGCTCAATTTTCATGATCAAGATATCCTATGAGCTAATATCATTTTCAAGAGTATTCAAGAGTGGATTTATCAGTTATTTGTTGCAGCAAGTAAGATCCTAACATCATGTCCAAGTTTATGTGTTTTTATGTCATCTTGTGAAGGCTAATACGCATTGTTGATCCTAAAGCATCCAAGCATTTCAAGTATCCAAATCCATCAAGCAAAGAAAGATAAAGTTCCTTGGAGTGATGAATTTGTCTTCAATCTTGTAACGGAATCCATTGAAGGGTGGTGAGTTGTAGCAAGCAAGTGTTCATTCATCATTTCCTTATCCTTTGTCATTATTTTTCTATCAAGGTTTAATTATCAAACTTGGGGTTTGACCAAGGAAAACCCCCATACAAACTGTCGACCGAGGATATTAGTATGGGTTGATTACACTTGATCCATGAAGAATCAAAGCATAATGTAGCCACTAATACTCAATCTTAAACAAGATCATTCAAATGAAAGTTAAGCTAAATATTTATTGAAACTAAACATTATGAACTGTGAAAGCATTTAAATGTCCACTCTAACCCATTTAAAACTTATCCCGTTTTGGGATTGGTGTCATGTTGATGTGGAACAATGACCCTTTTCCAATCATGTGATCAGTGAGCTTGTTTCAATCGATTCTATTGAAGATAATCGATGAAATAGCTGTGAGATGTGAATGAAAACATGATTTATGCTAAATTGAGCATGATGCAAGAGTTAATCTACCATTATTTTATGCTAAAACATGTAGATATGCAATTGCTAAGCTAATCTAAATGAGATTAAACTAAAATATTCAAACCATAATTATTTATTTTAGCTAAATGGATGCATGGAAGCCATTAATGGAAGCTAAGCTATTATGCAACTAAATTAAACTAAAATATGCTAAATGTGAGTAAAGTGTGAGTGTGAGTGATTTCAACAGCATAAGTTTGCTCTGAATTAAGGATGATGGATCCATTTGTCCCCGAATAGTAAACTATTTATAGGAAAGAAAATGAGAAATGAAGGGTTGAGATCAAAAAAGCTAATCAATGATCAAGGATGGAGGAAAGAGAGGCATGGATCATGGATTCTCATCAATGGGTGAGAATGCAAGATGAGATTTAATGAAGGCTTCTCATTCCTTCCAAACAAACACACTTTTGACTTGTTTAAGAGATCAAAGGTTAACTTGCTCAATAGGTTTCAAGTTTAACTTGCTCAAGAAGCCAAGTGAGAATATTCTCGTTCTTAAATGATTGGAGGAGAGAGAATATTCCTAGAATATTCTTAAGAATATTCTCATGGGTGAGGAAAAGGATATTGAGTTAATTAAAACTAAATTAAATTGTGCAAAGGAGGAATATTCCCTTGGAATATTCCTTTGGAAGTGGGAGGAATTGGATTGGTTAGATAATTGCTAATTTAAACAAGGTTTAATCATGCAGTAGAGATTTTGAAGACAAAGTATTCATTAAATTAAATAGTTTAATGAATGGGAAAAGAGTGAAATGACATTTAATTAAATAACTTGCCGTTTATTTAATTAAATAAGAAAACTTAGGAATTAAATTAAATAGTTTTGTTATTTAATTTAATGAGATAAATGTTATAAATGAAAAGGGGTAGATGGCAATTAAATTAATTAGTTAATAATTAAAATAATGCAATTAATTAATTAGCTAGGCAATTCAATTGAGTAAGAGAATGGGTTTCAAGAGGAAATTATGTTAGTATACCTGATTTGAGTGTATGATATCATTCAGGATATTTTTTAATGTCTACATTTTGCCCCTCTTTGAAGCAAGGTACCCTTTGCTTCGATTTAAAGACTAACACTAATTTCAATGTTGATTTTCATGTTGATGATGATGCAAAAAAGGATAACGATGATCTCTTTGAGATGTTGATAGCCAAGCTAAAGTTGATTGATCTAATTGATTGATTGATAACATTGTTGAGGATTCACAACAATGCAAGGATTGTGTTGAATAACATGAGGATTGATAGGGAACAATATTATCCCAATGATGGTTGATTTGATAGATTGATCAACATTTGCTAGCAAGGCTAGGAAGAAATTTCGTTAGATGATTTGATATCGATATGATCAAAAGATGGTTGGTTGCCCCCTTGAGAGATCGATTGGGGAATAAATTCTTTTGATTGGGCTTATGATAGGTGAAAATTAGACTTATGCTTGAGAGGCTTGAGATTTCAAGTTGATTTTGAATCAAAGAGTTGCAACTTTTCAAATTGTTGAGCTAAAGATGATATAGATGCCCCATTGTACCCCAAAAAAAGAGGGATTGTTGGTAAAGAGGATGAAAAATAGTTCCTGGAAAGCTCGGATGTTGATGTAGACAGATTTCATGATGTATAGATAGTCATCAGCTATGGGTAGCCTCATGTATATTTCGATGTAGATTGCATAGATTTGATGCTTGGATAGAAATGTTAGTAAAGGTAGAAGAAGAAGAATAAGAAGATAAGATGGATGGGTTGACCATTGATTTTGAGTCACATGTGGGAGAGATATCACAATCTAATATCCACTTGATGTCATTACGGTAGAAAATAGTGGTAAACACTGTTGATGGGTTTGGAATTTGTTTTAAAATAGTATCTTGATACATGTTTGATTCCTCATGTTGTGATAAATAAATATTTCCCACCATGGTATCATGTGTATTGTTTACATTTTTTGAGGTTGATACCTTTTCTGAATCTTTTACTTTTGTATGATTAGGCATAGGGTTTGTGTAAATTTTTAAAATTTTCATTCCCATATTTTTGATCGACATGAATGTCTCCTTATTCAATAAGATCTTCTATTAGATGTTTGAGTCTAAAACAATTTTGTGTGTTGTGACCTTTGTATCAGTAAAATTCACAAAAATGATAATCTCTATAGCTACGAGGTTTTACTTGTGGCTCATGATAGTGTGAGAAATCTGGGAGTGTGATAAGATTGGACTCTATCAACCTCTTCAACACATATTCCATAGGTTCCCCTAAGGAAGTGAATTGTCATTTTAGAGCACTATTTGTTCTTTGTTGTCCATGTTGAATACTTGTAGCCTTGATTGTTGTTTGATTGTTTGACGGTGATGTGTATTGTTGTGTGTTCATGTTTTGGGTGTTTTCCTATCTAGGAGCAATTAAGACCACCTTTGCATCAACAACACCATCACTAGTAACATTCTTGTTCTTGGCCCAATAGCGGGGCTTGTCGTTAAAACTAGTCGATGGGTGGTTGTCTTTATACATTTGTGTGTTTCCCTATGAGATTAGGGCTCTCTCGATGTTAAGGGATCTAGGGGAAAGCTCTTCATAAGATGTGATGCACTACATTTTCAAGTGGAAGGATAGATCTGGATCTATATTTTCTATGATAATTCCCACTTGTTGTTCATTGGGAAGTGGCCACTTGCTTTTACTAGCTCTTTGCCTCCATCGTTGCAAGAAATTGGCAAAAGATTCTCCTTTGTTTGTTTGAGTGTGTATAAATCTTCTAAGCTTACGTCCATGTCAAGATTGAAGGAGACATGATCTATAAATTTTTCAATGATTTCTTTGGGAAGTTTTGATGCCTGGAGGTAACTGTGAAAACCAATCCATGGTTGGGCCTGTCAAACTTCGTGGAAAGAGGTGCATTAAGTAGGAATCATTATACGCCACCTCCATACACATGATGTTGAATTCTTTGATGTGGTCTACAAGATTTCCCCTCCCTTTGTATTTATTGAATTTTGGGATTTCAAAGCCGGGAGGGAACAATACCATTGCAATGTTCTGATCGAATGGATAGGGACATAAGTTCTATGTATGGGGCTTCTTGTCTTGCCCATCTGAAGGTCCTGCATTTCTTGTGACAACACCTTAAGTGATGCTAGATCATTTGTGGGTCTGGTGGGGGAACATATGTTTCATATTTTGGGATGGTAGATAAAGTGTTTGTGGGATTCTGAAATGATGAGGTGTTGTATGGTGTATAT
>VDFB02072624.1:0-21225 GCA_007258455.2 Sequoia sempervirens
TGATTGGCGTGCATTACAGGTTTAGGACCTAGGGGTGATACAAGTGGAGCCCGTCAGGATCCTGGAAGAGTGCAACGTTAAGTTGCATAGTAGGGACATTATGCAATACAGCGTCCAATGGGACCAGTATTCAGTGGATAATGCCACCTGGGAGAATTTCCTCATTTGAGACCTTAGCATACTTTCATTTTCTTTTATAGAGACTTATGAAATACTAGTATCTCAATTTTGTTATGTAACTTGCTTTTAGACATTGAGACGATGTCTCTTCCCAAGTGGGGAATGATGTCACGTCTCAGACTTTGATGCTATTTTGACCATGACTTTGTGGGATTTATAATATGAATTATGATACGTGTTAGAGCAATATGACATAATACAATGCTTTGGTGTATGGGAATGTAGAAAAATATTTGTTTTTAGAATTATGAGTGCATTTTATTTTTAAAAATATACAAGATAGAACAGAATAGAAGTGTTGATTTAATTATTGCTTAGATTTATATTTCTATATTGGTTACTAATAAATTTTCGTTGTTGCACGCCTGAGTGCATTTGAGTTGCAGGTGGTCGAAGACTAAGAGTGTGATTGAGGAAAAGAAGGCTAGCTTCCCGATAGGGTAAAAGAGGAGAAGCTCTCGAACACACACACAACACCTAAAAATCATGTAGTTGCATTTAGGTCATGTATGTTTTCAATGTGATTATTTTAAATTGATTTCATAGTGTGAATAAGTGATTGATAAAATATATATATATAAATATAATAACATAGCAAAATTAAATTATAACTTAATTTAATTATCCATAAAAGTTGTGAAAAGATTATGGTTTATTTATTTAGTTTATTCCATTTATTTTGTGCAATAAAAAGAAAATCTGATTTAGATTAGGAGATTAAGAATAAAATGAAAAATATTGTATTTGCATATAATAAGGAATAAATATTTGGTTGGCATATTAAAAGGTGGGGATATCTTTGTTTGCATATGTTTTTAAAACCTTAGTCCAAAAGGAGGAGAAAGAAACAGCGTCGAGAAAACTTTGGGCTCTGGGGAAATTTTTCCTTAAAACCAACAATGTTGTTGGCAAGTGGCAACCTCTGGAATTTGCATGTAAAATTTATCTATCATTTGAAAATACTCTGCATGACCCTCGGATGGAGGAATAAAGTTGTAAGGGAGAAAAGAGAACATTCATTATTTTTAGACATAACCAGGGCTCTGGAAGAGGGAGACAGAGAGGTAATACTGGGCATCTGCAACTGAAGATACTTGCCAGGTTATTTTCCATTCCTTGTTTTCAAATCAGTTTAAAATTGTAGTAGGAAATTGGAGAAATGAAATGCATCATTCTATAAAAGTGATTACAGATGTCTGAGAAATATTTTCTAGTTTTATTTTGAATCTGGGCAAAAGTCTTCTTCTCATTTGTTGCATTATAGAAAGAATACCCAATCTTTTTCTTCCAGATTAGGGTTGCATTCTGTTGCAAAAGCTGTAAATTATTAAACTGCTCTCAATTGTATTTGAAAACATATATAAATGTATATATATATACATAGGAATCTGTATTCCCATGCATATATACATATATATATGCGTATAATATTGCAAGAATAATTTTCACCTGAAATAAATTTGAAATTCCATGAAATAAGTTTAAATGTAGTATAATACTGGGCAAATCTTTCTTTTGTGATAATGAAATTGGTTAACTGTAGGGGGAAGGGGAGGGATTTTAATCCCTATCCCTCCCCATGGGAAGGACACGGCTCTGTGGGGAGGCTCACGCCCTCCACAGGCCACGGCCTATGGAGGGGACGCGAGCTCCTCACAGCCTGCCCCCTCCACATGGGAGGGGCAAGGGCTTCCTGTGCCCTTGTGGTGCTCAACACTAGTATGAAACCCTGTACAATGTTTTTATTTTGTGTGCACAAACAGAAAACATGTAAATAGGTATGAAAATTAGTATTTCTTTCTTTAAAGCATATATATATATTTACACTCAGCTGTATATGAATTTATATATATATACACTCAGTTGTATATGTATATATATACATGTATATATATATCCATACATATATACCAAAATGTAAGTTTGAACAGGAAAACCATTTTTAGAATGTCATATGATCTCTGTCAAAAATACACAAACATCTCAGAAATTTTAAACCTGGAACAAGAACAAAAGTACCTCTGAGAAAACATGTAAACTGAAAATCTTCTTGATCACATTGTCATATACTTACATACAGAAGTACATTCCTGAATAAAGGTATACAATATAAAATTTGAATGCAAGTTTTTCTTTCAAACCTCTATTATTCCGAGAGAATTGCACTATTTCTGTATATTACTAATATCTAGAAACTTGTATTAAATTGAGAGTTACACTTTCAATCAGCTTGAATTTGGAAAGAATAGAAGTATATACATAAATTAGTGAACACTTTTTCATACATGTATGACATACATGTATTTCTTCAAAAACAGAGTCCTTTACCAAATCAGAAAAGAATTACTTACAAAGAGTAGATGAAACCTTACTACTGAACTTACAACCTTTCTTTTCTTTTGTCATGTGTAAATTCAAAAGATGTTATGAAATTATCATTTGAAATTATTTTAAAATCAATTGAATGCATGAAACATGTAAGGAAAATGCACAACTTTCTACTTTTGTATTTATTCCTACTTTACTTTTGGTAACTTCTGGGACAGGATGCCGAAGGTGGATCCACAGAGATGGTAGTTTTACCTTTTCTAAACTACCATTTTTTTGTTTTGTTTATGCTTGACCAAGCACTTGTACCATTGAAATAGATGGATTTGTTTTAAAAGCCTAGAAATGTATATGCATTTGTGTCTCTGCCACCTCCTAGTTCAATAAATGTGTTTTTCTCATGTTAGAAATGCATATAGGCACCGGGCATGCATCGAGAGTTCCCTCCTGTTTTACTGTGTCAGGTTGCTAGGCTCCTTTATGCAGGGCCAAGGATTCCTTCGAGTTAGGAAGAAACCCGAGGAAGTCATGTACTTCGTGGTTGGGTGGAAAAGGTGCCTGAATCACACTCTTGGCCCTAGCTTGCAAGCAGACTAATGGTGTCGCGGCGGTTGGAGGTTCCGAGCTTTATTTGCTATTGATGTACTTGTGTATTATTCTGAAATGGCTTGTGAAGCCCCATTGTAAATGTATATGTATTTGACATTCTTTGTTGAAACTTTGAAATAGAAGTATGACTTGAAAGAATCTAATGTAACATTGATTTGAATAATTAAAGTTTTATGACTTAGCATAGAAAAGGATGTTTCTATTGGAATTATTGATTTCTTCCAAGTATGGTTGAATATGTATATATGAAAATTCATTGATGTACTTTTGCCTTGTGCATAATCTTGATAAATTACAATGTTATTATACATAAAATGCAATTTAATTCTCTCCTTTTTTAGCTTAATTTGGAAGTTTTTATGAATGATATTAAATACTTGAAAACCTTTTTGAAACAGATCGAATAATTGAAAATGTCCTTACTTTAATTTTTCTGAGCGTTACAGGGATAATGGAAAAATTGATTTTGGACAATGTTCTAATTTGGGATGGCGCTCAGATTTGGCATGATAGGTTGAAATTGAACATTGTTGTGGTTGGGAATCACATTGCCTTGATTTAGGTAACTTTGATTTTTTATGGTGTTACCTTGACTTGGATCAATACATAGAGTCGTTATCATTGTGTTTGGACTTTGAACAAATTTTTTATGTTTTGCGAGCATATCCATCCAAAATTTTACCAAATTTGGATTCAAAATGTTCATGTTTTGTGAACTTGTACTTGGTACATTCACTTTTGACCTATTGGGATTTGATGGGATGACATTGTTCATTTGAAGACTCATGTGTTGATTTTTTGGTTGATAGATTTGAGGTTTGGTCTTGGATTTAAATCTACCATTGAGAAAGGTGTTCCAAACTTTTGACTAGGCATACTCACATTTGTTGTACCATTGATGTTTGTAGGAGACAACGATCCCATGTATGGATTGTATAAATGTGAGTCTTGATAATCAATCAAAATTGTCAGGCTTTGAAAGTTCAATTGATTTGGATTTCTCATGATGTATGGAGCAATTTTATATTCCATGTTCCTCTTGTGTTGAGGCCTATTTTGGACCATAAAATAAGGATAAATTTTCAAGAATGTGGGAGGTGACCTCTAATTCTTTGGGTTGAACCAAACTCTAGGTACAAAAAAGAAAGTCTAAGATTTTTAAGGATTAAAAGGATGGTGATGAGATATGAAAGATGGATGATTGGTGAATGATTGGAACTCTTGGTAATTGAAGAGTATTCGAAACTTTAGGACTTTGATTGATGTTTTGATTTGATTTGGATTGGTTTGACTTGATTTGGATAGTGAACTCATAAACTCTAAGAGGTTGTGTGTTGTGCTAGAGTAAGTTTGTCCACAAGATGCTAATTTGTCTAGGTGTGAGAAGAAGGATTCATCTAAACACTCCTATCCAAACAAGATGATATTGTTAATGAACTCCTAAATCCCAAGATGTTGGATGTTACCAAGGGATGAATTTGTTCACAAGGTTTGATAATTTGATTGAATATGTGGAGAAGGACTCATCTACACACATTCAATCAAACAAGGTGATTTTGGATTGGTTTCAAATGATTTTCCCAAAGTTTAACATGAAGGATTTTTTTCAATTGAAGAGTTGATGATGAGGTGATTTTGATTTTGATGTTTGGGGGATGGATGAAAGTTTTTATTTTGATCCTAAGAGACCTAGAGAGACTTTGTCTACTAGACCAAGATATTAAAGAACATGCTTTTCTCTAAGAGTAGTTCAAACCAAAGGACCAATGTTTTCTTGAAAGACGATAAAAAGATAAACAAGCACATCATGTGTGGGGTTCAATTGAGTTAATCTTGGTTAATGACATGATTTTACCACATCCACATTTCTTGCTTAGTTTTCAAACTAAATGTCTATGTCTCAATTCCTTTTCATTCCACAAGGTCCATTATGTGAAAATCAAGGTTTCAAGAGCATAGTTTCCTATTGTTAACTTTGGAATGAACAAATCAAGATATAGGTTTCAGTGTTTAGAAGCCTTCTAGGGATAATAACCCCTAGGGTCAAGCAGGAGCATGTGGACTTTTCAAAGGTATTTGTTCCTCCAAAGGGGTTGAAATATTGATGATTTTCTGGATGCTGGTTTCAATGTTTTGGATCCAAGCACTATGTTTTCAAACTGACTCGCAAGCAATATAACATCCTAGCTCAATTGGTACATTTTTCTTCGTGGGCTTGCCTCATTCCCTTTGTACTAGAAGAGATGATTTTACATGCAACCAAGGAAAAAATATAAAGGTATGTTAAGAATGAAGTCTTAACCTCTATATTTTAGCCAAGATTGGACATGGCAAGTAACTTCTTGGAATCTAAGTTCCAAAGCACCACTTTGATAAACTCATTGGATGGATTGGTTGGCTACTACAAAAAAGGTTCTTAATGACGGGACATTGGGGACATGGCACCTTGCGATCATCTAGCAAGCCACTAAAGACTTTAATCAATCTTACTAGGGGTGCTTATAATTTTTATGGTAGTACCCCATTCTGAAAGACACTATATGGCTAATGCCTACATACCATGAGGAATTGAAAGTTTAGTCTTATCCATTTATATACCGGCCCGAATGAAAATTCGGTTGGAGTTGCCTTCGAGTTCTCCTTTCAGATATGTCTCTTAGTTATGCCCCTCTAAAGGTAAAAAATAGTGAGCGAGCACATCCATAGTTCGATTGACCTTCGTTTAGAAACAAAGGGAGAAAAAACATGATATATCTAACTCACATTTGCAAGCTTTGTTCAATTTTAATAACCCAAATTGAAAATGTGGAGGCAATATTTTATGCAATTTAATGTCACCAAAAAGACTTGATTCTCAGGATTGACGTGAAGAGCAAGAGAAGTGCATACATCTTTTTAAGTGAAATTACTTTGCAAAAAATATTACAAAAACATGAGAGCACTTGTTCATTTTAACTTCAAAGCATAAATGAATTCCTTTTTAAGCACCAACTTTGAAGTGTGAGATTGATTGTTTGATTTTAGACCTCAAAACCCAAATTCTATTGAGTTACTAAGGTCAATTTTAATTGTTTTGAAAAGATCAAACCAATGGTTGATTTTATACCCAAATCTGAAGTAGTTGTCCTAAAACAAAAAATAAAAGCGGGAAATGGACACTCTAAGCATTTAAAAATGCTTTGCTGGTTTCAAGTTTTAATGCCCAATTTCTTTTCAACTCCAATCTCACTTTGCTTTTACTTGATTGCAATGCTTGATTTTGATGTCAACCTACAAACATTACTAAGTTATTAGCAATAAGATTTATTTCAAGAAATTAATAAAGAAATGCATTATACTCTTGTCTTGATCACATTTTTTTTAGAAGTATGACAAAACTTTTACATATCAACTCATATTTTGAACAAGAGCTGTTAATTTTTAATGATAATTCCAAATGAAAATTATTGATCAAAATTAATCAACACAAATAATGTCTCTTCTTTCTAATGTTTCTCCTTCAATAGAATTCTCATCCCTTTATGATAAAACACAAGAGATGTATGGAGAGCTTATTGAACCTTAACATCAACATAATGAGAATGTTGAGAATGCTTTTAAAGAACATAAAATGCCAAACCATTTCTCCCTTCTCTATGACTTGGATTTAATCTCAATAGATTTTTTTTTCTATTTTAATGAATCTTTCAGCCTAATTTTTTGGTTCTTCACCTTTATTGCTACCTACCATAGTACAATTGTATTCAAAATTGTTTTATCCACATTTATATCAGAGGCATGTAATATATTTATCTATCAAAGATAGTGTATAACTCAATTGAAAGATCATGTTAGTGTCTACAAGATATAAGACAATATATTATTTATTGTCCACAAAATGATAAATGATGACAGATTACACACTCCAACTTAGATAATCCCTGCAAGCTTTTTTTTTTTTAAATAAAAAAATAAAAGGATCTCCTATCGATCGATGTTACTTATATTGAAAGTTTTATTTAGAGATGGATTTGATGGTCATAAAAGTAGCCAATATTCAACAATCAGTAAATAAATTTCACTTCAATTGATATTATGTCGCTATTCATCGGGAATTACATAAGATTGCCACGAAAAAAAAATGGACATCTACCCACTTAGATATACACCTACTTTTGTTCAAGACAAAGATACTTACTGCACATCTACCCTCCACTACATTATCAGTTCATTAGAATATTAGAAAAATAACTTCAAAGCTTCAAAGCTAACGTAAGTGGCAGCTATAAAATCACACTCAGCTAAATCACTATTCTGCAATAATGAATGAGCATTTATGTTACTCTGTGAAAATGACGTAAGTTGAACATTGGAGAGCAACTTGAATGGTACCTGCACTACCAGCAAACCCCACTTCTATTTTTCCAACGGTCGTATGTTAAATATTTGTGAGAAAGTGGACCTTTGGTACTGCCATTGGATGAGTTCACATGTTAGCAAAGATTTTTAAGAATAACCACTATCATATGCAATGATATTAATACCAAATGTACTAAATGAAACATCAATCTAGAATAACGATGCCTGAAAAAAAGAAAAAATAAACCATAAAGGGGCGACGCCAAATAATGAAGACTCCACTGGATAGTTTTAATCGAAGAGATCAAGCACGAGTTCACCCACTCTCTCATGCCACCATGATAAAGGATGTTGGTGTAAAGTTGCAGTTGATTACAATATGCATCAAATAAGGATGTTGTTGTATAAAGGAAAAATACAGGTACCTACACCCATAGCATAAGGTTGACCATTCGATTTCTTGATTGGTTGCATTGAAAAGTTATTGCAAGTCAAACTTTTCCCTGGCCTACGCATTGAAGAGCCATTGAAAATCAAACTCTGCCTGGCCTACGCATTGCAAAGCCATTGGGAAATCAGGTTTACATTGAAAATCTAATGTCATAAGGACTGAAGAGATCTTGTAAAGATTGAGGGGGCGGACTATTCTCAATGCAATTTTTTAGATGCATAAAACAGTAAAGAAAGTGGAAGCATAGAGAGGGCGAATTTTTTGGCAGAATGCCTAAAAGAAAGACATTGATTAATGGCCTTAAGTTACCATAGCATGCTGGTTGATCTGGTTGTGAAGGAGTTCTTAGAATATTCCTTCTCTGTTAGTGCTCCCGAAAACTTATCGTTCTAATCATAGGCAGCGTCATATGGCTAATGCTGGTTGCCACGGGAATGGAGGTTGTTTAATATATGCTATTGTTGAAATGAGATTTGATAGAATTTTTTTTGACAGAGACTTCTCAAAATAAATGTGAGATAGTAGAAATAAATGTGCTAAAATGCATGTCGAATTTTCCAGTGTTTCGCCACCATCTCTTCATAGGTGTCATGGTTGATGTGACTGAAGGTCGATGGAGGTATGTTAGCAAGAGTCACCCCTAATTTGAGGAATAAGGTGGCCGCACCTACTCCTCACCATCGATGTCAGGCATAGCAAGATGTAAACTTGTAATTATAGCTGCAACAGTCCTATAAGATGGATGTGAAATATAAGAAAAGCATAGACAAGGTGCATGAACTGTTTTGACTGAATTCTTGAAATAAATGTCTTATGCAGTTACGAGAAATGCACAGAATGAATTTATTGAAAATACTCGAGCAAATGTTATTGGCGGGTGTAGAACCGAGTTTCTACGAATATTTGCAGTGTCCTCTTTGCGCTTCCTCCAGCGGTAAAAGGAATGGGTGACTAAGAACCATTACCTTAATATGAGAGGGTTTGTATTGCAATAGGCACTACACAGTGAAGCAGCTTGAAACAAATCCAACAAGTCCAGAAAAGATCCAAATCTTATATAGGCAATATGTACATCAAGTGACAAAGCTCACAAATTGTAACCATTAAGGGATATGCTAGAAATTTCCCATGCATGTATCACAATAAAAAACATTCGTACTACCAAGAGAGTATGATAAACAAATCCCAGTGGTACCGACATATTTCAAATATTTGTGAAGAATTAAATGCTAATTGTGTGTTTAAATCTAGCTCTTGTGGTTATCAACAATGTATCCACTATATGTGAAGAGTTAAAAAGAATGACTTAAAAGTAATACTGGCGTTAGTCATTTAAGAGGTGAAAAATGTCAACAAAAGCAACTCCACCAAATAAAGAAAGCTTTCAATAGTCACGCTAGAAAAAGACTCAACTCCACCATGTCTTTCAAATTGTTTCCAACAAATACAAGCAAAATACGTATGTGAGATAAATGCACAGATCCAGGACTGGGAAATGCACACTTTGCTTTCTCTAGAATGATTCACAGTAAATTATTGAAATGCTAAGACTCCAATAATTACTGTAAATAGTAATAATCCCCATATAAATATGTAGATAATAATAAATATGATATAAACCTGCGAATAGCCCTCCTTCTAGCGCCATTATGTAGATGATGAAATATGCAAATTGCTAAAAATCTCCCACATTAGCATGGTTATTAGTTAAAACAAAATGCATATTCAAAAATCTCTATGAAATAATCTAACATGTTTCATATTACAAGCAAAATAAACAATGAAACCAAGCAAAAGCATATGAAAACATGATGCAAACTCTATCTCATAGTGGATTGGTGCTTCTTCAATGTGGAAAGAAGCCCTTTCCCAATCCTTTGCTAAGCTCCATGATTAAAATGATATAAAAATGCTATGAATATTGTGAAATTTTGGAGAGAGATACTAAGATTGTGGAGATGATGACCAAGATGAAATGTTAACTTGCAAATGCTTCAACTTTGGTGAACATTAGTAATAATGTCAAATTAAATACAACAAATCAAGCATCCATATGAGATATTGAATCATGCTAAATAATTCAAACATAAGTGATAAAATACCAAAGAGACTAAGCATGCTCAAACCTATCCCATAGTGGATTGGTGCTTCTATGGAAAGAATCCCTTTCCCAACCCTTGACAAGCTTGATGGTGAAAATTCGTTGAAGATGCTAAGTGATATGATAAACAAGATGCAAATGCTTGAAATTGGATAAGTTGTTGAGTCAAGATGAGAAATTTGTGGAGGATTAATACAATAGAGGAGGCCTCTATTTATAGCCAAGAAGGATAAAATAATTCCAAACATAAAGGATGTGGGACTAAAAACCAACCAATAAGAAGGAGGCACTTGTCAACTTGTGATAGGTTGAGGAATGAGCACATTTTGGTCAATGTACCAAAGAGGGGGAGATTTGAAATTTGAATTTGAGAGTTAAATGTTGAGTTTGACCTTTGCAAGAGACACGTAAGACCTCTTAAATGCTTTGTTGGATGTACATGTCAACTTGGGGGGAGATTCAAATTTGGAAGAATATTCTCCTTTGAAAGAAAATGATGAATTTAATAAATCAATAAATTGATTTATTTGTGCAAGGGGGAAAAGCTAGAGGATGTGATGGGTGATTAGATTGGATTAATCAGAATTAGATTAATTTAGTGGGGGATTAGGTGATTTGACCCATTTGACGTAGATGTAGGGATTTAACTAAATCAAAGGGGGATGAAAGGTGATTTTAGATTTGATTAACTAAATATTAGATTTATTTAATCAAAGAGGATGTTGTTAGGCTTAAATTAAATAAAGTTAGTTTATTCAATTTAAATGGATGACCTTAGGAGATTAATCAATTAAACTTGGTTTATTTAATTGACAAGTGAATATGATTATGCATGATGTCAATTTTGCATGTCTGCACCATGTGTATTTGATTTGTCAATTATGCTTCTTAGCTTCTTTTTCTTTGATAATGTTCTTCATGCTTTGATTCAAATATTTCTTTTTGATGTTGGTCCCAATTGATGGATGTGGTGATGGGTAGATGAAGATTCATGACATGGCTAGTTGTAGTATTGGCATTGGTTTCATCATAAGGATTCTTCATGCTCCCTATGTTGATGTTTGCTTGAGTCAAAGTTTCCCCCAGTATTGTGGAAGTACTACCTTCATTTTTTGATTCCGCCTGTTCTGAGAGTTCTTGTTTAAAATGCATTCTCTGATAAATGACCACTACAGATGATGTTATTTTGATTTGCTACTTTACTGACTCTAGAATATCTTGTTCTATCTGACCTTTTTCTTTGAGTGGATAATGTTGGATATACTCATACATGAAGTCCTTAGTTTGAATTTGGGATATATCTGATCTTGATGTTGACAACTCGGTTTGAGTGTAAGAATTAATAGCCTGCTCTTTTTGTGTAATAATGTCAAGAGTAAAGGAATCCTGTTCTAAATGAAGATCATCTATGTCTCCATCCATAGAAAGCATCTCATGGGTAGATAGAGGAGTATGTGTTATATGTACATGATCATTATCTATGAAATCTTGTATAGATAAGAGAATGTCCATTAAATCATTATAGTATCTTGGAGATACGAATTCTTGATCTTGAATAATTTTGGAATCACCTTTGACATGCTTTGGATCAAGTTCTTAACATGGGTCAGTTTCAAAGGAAGGATTGCTTATAAAAGTTTTTTGGATGTCGTCATTAGGCATAGGAATTGGCTCAATATCCTCTTCAATTTTTAGTGGACTTGGATCAAATGTTGAGTTGAAGATTCCTTCAATATCTGTAACTATGAGGTCAAAGGATGTCAATATGTCTTGGAAAGGACCATTGCTAGACTTTGGTGAAATAGGTTGATCATGGTATGGAATGAATTCTTGACATATGCCCTCTAAATCATTAGGTGATGTAGTGACATTTTGAACATGGTCATTGGTTGAATCCTAACCAATGACCCAAATAGTTGTCATTTTTCATGTTTGTGCTTGTTGGGTAGTTTAGGCAGCTTGTGCAGCTTGGGAGGCTTGGGTAGCTTCAGCAGCTTGCTAAGTAGATTGGTACTATTGGAGTTCTTTTTGTCAAGCTTGGTAAGCTTTTAGCGCCTTACTATATTGGCTTGTTGTGTTTGGTTTAGGTGGTAGTGGTGGTGCATTCAGAATTGTGTTGGATGAGTGATAGGTGATTGAGATACAGTTGGAGTGATCATGGTAGTGAGGGTTTGATATGTGATGGGTGTGAGAGTGGTGGTTGGAATGATTGAAGTGATAGTGATGGTTGGAACGACTAAGGTGATAGGTCCTTGGGAGACCGTGTTTTGATTTTTTAGGATAGACATTGTTTTTGGATTGGATACCATTTATTGTTATGATATCAATGGTATATTTGGAGAATTTGATGTAATGATTTGATTGGTGCTTGATGGATTTCCTTGGATTGATTGATTTTGGAAAATGTTCTAATTTGGGATGCTGCTCTGATTTGGGATGATAAGTTGAAATTGAACATTGTTGATGTTGGGAATCACATTACCTTGATTTAGGTAACTTTTATTTTGCATGGTGTTACCTTGACTTGGATTAATACACAAAATCCTTAACATCTTGTTTGAACTTTGAACAATATTCGTATGATTTAAAAACATATCCATCCCAAATTTTACCAAGTTTGGATTCAAAATGTTCATGTTTTGTGAAGTTGTACTTGGTACACTCACATTTGGCATGTTGGTGATTTGATGGCATGATGTTGTTCATTTGAAGGCTCATGCATTGATTATCAGTTGACTTGTAGGTTTGGACTTGAATTTAAATCTACCATCGGGGAAAAGTGTTCCAAAATTTTGACTGGGCATACTCACATTTGTTGTACCATTGAGGTTTGTAGGAGATAATGATCCCATGTAAAAATTGTATAAATGTGAGTTTTGATAATCAATCGGCATTGTAAGGCTTTGAAAGTTCAGTTGATTTGGATTACTCATGATGTATGGATCAAGTTTATATTCCATGTTCTTCTTGTGTTGAGGTCTAGTTTGGACCATAAAATAAGGATCAATTTTCAAGAATGTGGGAGGTGAACCTCTAATTCTTTGGGTTGATCCAAACTCTAGGTACAAAAAAGAAAGTCTAAGATTTTAAGGATCAAAATTATGGTGATGAGATATGAAAGATGGATTATTGGTGAATGATTAGAACTCTTAGGAAACCTTGAAGAGGATACTAAACTTTAGGACTTGGATTGATGTTTTGATTTGATTTGGGATTGGTTTGATTTGATTTGGATAGTGAACTCATAAACTCTAAGAGGTTGTATGTTTCCTAGAGTAAATTTCTCCACAACATGCTAATTTGACTAAATGTGTAAAGAAGGATTCATCTAGACACACCTAACCAAGCAAGATGATTTTGGTTTGATTTGATTTTGAATAATGAACTCCTAAATCCCAAGATGTTGGATGTTACCAAGGGATAAACTTGTTCACAAGGTTTGATAATTTGACCAAATATGTGGAGAAGGATTCATCTACACACATCTAGTCAAACAAGATGATTTTGATTTGATTCGATTGATTTGCCAAAAGTTTAGCATGAGGGATTTTTTCAAGATTTCCATGAATTGTTTATGAGGTGATTTTGATTTGATGTTTGGCATATGGATGAAAGTTTTGATCTTGACCCTAAGAGACTTAGAGAGACTTTTTTTACTAGACCAATATATTGAAGAACACACTTTTCTCTAAGAGTAGTTCAAAACCTAAAGACCAATGTTTGCATTAGAACCATATGATCAAAAGATACACAAGAACATGTGTGGGTTCCAATTGATTTAATCTTTACTTAATGGATTCTTTTCACCACAAACAATTCTTGATTAGTTTTCAAGATGAATGTCCAACGTCCTAATTTTCTTTCATCCCACAAAGTGTATTATGTGGAAATCGAGAAAATCAAGGCAATGGTTGCCTATTTTGACCTTAGAAAGAGAAAATTAAGATGTAAACTGAATTAATTAGAAACCTCTAGAGATGTAATCCCTAGGGTAAGCAATAGCTCTTGGGTTTTGTCAAAGGTATTTTCTCTAACCAGGGGGTTTGAAATTTGATTTTCCTGTTGAATGTGTGTTTCCCAATGTTTTCAAACAAGCAAGGCATTTTTGACTCACAAGCAATATAACATCCTAGCTTAATTGGTTTGTTTTTCTTGGTGGGATTGCCTCATGCCCTTCATAGTAGAAGAGATGATTTTACATGCAACCAAGGAAAAAATATAAAGGTATTTTAAGAATGAAGTCTTAACCTCTATATTTTAACCAAGATCGGACATGGAAAGTAACTTCTTGGAATCTAAGTTCCAATGCAGCACTTTGATAAAATCATTGGATGGACTGGTTGGATACTACAAACAAGGTTCTTAATGACAGGACATTAGGGAGATGGCACCTTGCGAGCATCCAAAAAGCCACTAAAGTCTTTAATCAATCCTACTAGGAGAACTTATAATTTTTATGGTAGTACCCCATTCTGAAAGACACTGTATGGCTAAGGCCTACATACCATGAGGACTTCATAGTTTACTCTTATCCATTTATATACTAGCCCGAATGAAAAACTAGTTGGAGTCACCTTTGAGTTCTCCATTTAGATGTGTCTCTTAGGTAGGCCCCTCTAAAGGTAAAGAACAGTGACCTAGCACATTAGTAGTTTGATCGACCTTCATTTAGAAACAAACCCCACTAATGAGTGTTGGAGATTGATCATTTGCAGATCTAGGGGTGCTTCATTATGGTGCTAGAAGGATGGATTTTCATATGCTACTTGTCTATCTCTTAAAGGGTTTATAAAGATTTTTTGTTTTTGAATCTTTGAAATAACCTAATATAGACCTTGTAGCCAAATGGATTGAATCTATGAATTTTATTTTTTGTTTAACTCAATGGAATTGCTATAGTACTCATTCTAGGATCATTACTATTGAAGTTTTCGATACTGCAGCCATGGCATATGCTATGACGTAAATCTTGCACTATGACATTTGATTTGCTTGTTGTAAGTAATTTACTACTTTCTCATCTAGTAGTTTTTGATAGAGAAAAGTTTACCAATGACCAATGAGTAGTTTTGGTGCCCTTAACCTTGCCTCTCATATTCGATGAACCATCTCGCGACTTTTCCTCTTGTGCTTATACCTAATATTTGGTGGAGGTAATACCCTTACTGTAACATTTGTCATTAAGTTGTAGCCCTCAAATCCAAACTCTACAGCGCTGTGTCTTGATACACGTCTCAAATCTTCTACTATCCTTTTAGTTCTATCTCTCTTTCTTGTGTGGAGGAAAACAACTTCTATTGCCCAAAATTAGCACTCAAATCGAAATAGTGACCATCTTCTTAATTGACATTGTGTTTTCTTGTACCTTCAAAACTAAATTTTACATCATCTATGGACATAGCATTGCCCTAGTTCTCAGGTAACACAAAATCACTGCTAGCCATAGAGCTACAAGTCTACTTTTGTTTCTCTTCATCTTCTTGAGTAATTTCTATACTAGTTGCATTTGGGTATCCCTTTTTTGTATCAGTATGACTGAGTGACAAGATATTGGATAGAGAGGTGGTTGCCTTGAGTTTGGAAACAAACTTATGTGGGTATCTTCGACTAAACTAGACTACAACATCAGTAGAATCATGTACTTTCCTACATTTCTAACATCTAACATCTAGAGTTTCAATGTCTAAACGTCTTCTCAAATGTAATTGATTTTAAAATCAGCATTGGTTATCATTTTCTCATTAGCAATAAATGCATCAATCTGATATGAAAGCGCCTACTAGTAAAAACGTGATAGAAGGTTGCTATGAATTCAATTGTTGGTAAGGATAACTAAATAATTTTTTTTTGTAAATCACAATCTTGATAAAGCCTCACTTGATTCTTACATATGCATTGAATTTAAACAAATTGTGTGTTGCTTTCTGCTAGATGAAGTACATTGCCTAGGTTTAGTTAAGACCAACTGGAGAATCTTTACTTGCTATTGTTTATGTCAAGAATAGCTAGAGAATGTTTATTTGCTATTGTTTAGATATGTCTGCTAACAAAATTTAAGGCTTGTGTCTTTTTTTTCAAGTTTAGAGCTGCCAATTGCATTGATTTTGAAGCTTTTTCACTATGACATTAGGGGCACAACTCTAAACCTACCAAGCACATTAGTTTGGAAATACCTTGTTTGCTATTTTTTTATGCCCAATCTTTGCTTGAAAGTTCCTAGCATGCGAGATTTCCTTGAGGAATTTTGTAAAAATAGTTCACAGGCCTTGTCTAAGCTTCCACATTTTATACATCCCTCATTTATGCATAGGAAACGAGGTTGTGGAAATAGTGGTAGAATTCAGTTTTACATTTTACAATTACATTGGCTCAAAATTTTCCAAAACACCATTTAGTCTCTGGTATTCTTGTTTCTATTATTGAAAAATTGTTTGCAGAAAGAAAAGAGGTCTTATCATTGTTAATATTGGTTGTTTCTATTGACTGTGATTGAGTAGATAAGTCTTTATTATTGTTCATGAAAAATTCAAACCATAGGCACAAACAAGCTCTAGATGGAATTCATGGTTATTACCAAATGTGGTATGTATTAAAAATATCATGTAAAGAGAAGTTAATGTTGACATGAGCACACATTGGAGACTGTTCACGTGGCAGCAACCTTCATCGTCTATCTGAACAGACAAGAATTCAACGAGACCATGCAATGTCACTCTCAGATTCCCAATATCTGCACATGTCATCAAAATGGTATTTTTGATAATTTTTTAGATAAATGCATATTGAAAAATTGCATATTGTGATCTTATAATTTTCTCTACACTAATCAATATGGCAGTAAAATCTATATGGCTACTTATGTGTCCTAAGTCAACATCTTTGCAGTGAAGAGGGAAATAATTAAATCATTTTGTTAGCTTTGTTGCAGGGAAACATACAATAAATGCACTTGGTGGAAATACACTTTTAATAGTCCAAAGGCTGCCCCGTTAAACAATCTTCATCAAAACCCCATTTTAGAATTTTAATGATCCAATTTTACATGCCAATCTTGCAGATTTTATTTCTTAAAAATTGTGAACTAAGGAAGAGGATTTATGTCTACCAAAAGGGCATACTATTATTTACTGAATGTTGATAGAAATCTCTCCATGATAGGCACATATTTTTATTTGAAAATTTAGATCACACCATCCATGTGTCACTTTTCTAAGGGGAAGTTTTGTTTTCATTTCTTTCCTAAAATAACTATTGTGGTGTGTGGCTTTGCATATTAAACATCTCAAGTTTTGAAATCAATTTTTCTTTTATGAAATAAAATGTAAATTAAAATTGTATTGACGTTCATTTGAATTAATAATGAATTTCAATTCAATTTTATTTTTATTCCTCTCTTGAAAAGGATTCCTCAAATGATTGATAAATCTTGTATATGTTTTTATCAATTTTCAATACATGCCTAACTTTTATTTGTAGTGTTTATAGGAAAACGAGGAAGGAATAGGAAAGGTAAGAAGGAGGGATTCCGCTCATGCAAGGGATTTGTAACATTGAAAGATAAGAGTGATATTGAAAAAATCTTGGAAGCAAAGAGGATTGAAGCCTTAAAATTCAAAATCATAAGCATTTTTGAATGCTTAAGACTTTTGTTATATTCTTTAATTTTCTATTTTGAACCAACTTACTCTTTGGATACTAAAAAGAACAACTCTTGAAAGATTTCATTTTTTGCAACAAGGAACTTAAAATGAACTTTAGGAAAGAGTTACTAAAGTTGGTTTTCAAAGTTAACAATTGAACAAGTCCAAATTTTTCACATTTCTTTTAGTGCTTTAAAATGAATCAAAATCATTGCTTTGTGGACTTAAAATGAACTTGTGCAACATTTTTTTGTGATTATTTACTCAAACTATTGCCATTGAAAAGATGTATGCACTTCTCTTGCACCTCACGGTGACCTTGAGAATCAAAATGATTTTTGATGGTCTTAGGGTGGGATAAAGTGATCACCTTCACACTTCATTTTGGGTTTAAAAATTTAACAAAACATTGTGCGAGTGTGAGTAAACCTATTGCATGTGTTCTCCACTTTGTTTCTAAACGAAGGTTGATCGAACTATGAATATGTTTACTTGCTTTTGTTTATCTTAGAGGTCCTGCCTTGGGTAAAAAGTACTCACCCAAGGGAATGACTCAACTGGTAACACTCTAAAGCCAAGAGTATTTACAACTGGGATATAAATGTGGGTATTGGAATAAATGCCAATATCATGTAGTTGACTCTAATGCGAAGGGAAACAATGGTCTCTCGCCATGCTAGGTCAACTCCTATGAACAAAAAGTTTGAACTAAAACCCTTGTATAAATTGCCAAAATCCTTGATCTATTTGTTAGTGCAAGAATGGTCATTCTAAAGAAGCCCCACACTTTTACAGTCTTTAGTAGAAATAGAAAGCATGCCATGGGAGTTTCACCGGTGTTGATTCTTGTCTTCCCTGTTTAAGTGAGTGTCATGGAGGGGAGTTAGTGGGGTCAAGCATCTAACCATTTGCTAAAGATAAGTGTAGTTGTACTTGTCCAATGGGGACCCAACAAATATTGTCTTTCATATCCATAGGATTGTTCTTGTTCTTGGTTACAAAAAAAATTTGCTTGTTTGAAAACATTTTAAAACAAACATTTAACATCATCATCAAAATTTCAAACCCTTTAGGAGGAAAATACAATTAACCAAATTCATGTGTTATTGCTTACCCTTGGGATTTCATCCTTAGAGGTTTCTAAGCACTTGGATTTACATCTCAATTTTCCTACTAAAGTTAAAAACAATAGGTAACCGTTTCCTTAATTTCATCAAAGTTTCACATAATATACCTTCTGAAATGAGAAGAAGTTGAGACATTGGAGATCTCATTTGAAAACCTAATCAAGAAGTGTTTGTGGTAAAACAAAGTCACTAAGCAAAGACTAAAAAACAATTGGACCCCACACATGTGTTTAGAATGATTTCACACAAGATCAAGATCAAGAAACCAAAGGTAAAAGCCCTTATTCTGAAAGACCATCATAAGCATCTCTCAACACTATATGAATTCAAATGAAGACTGCTTTTTAACTTTTATAGAAAAGCTTCAAGAAACAATCCTAGTTTGTACTCATTCTATTATTGTCCAAACCCAAATATTTTTAGGGAGTTTGAACATCTTGTTTAGAGAAAAGCTAGTTCTTCAATACTAAGGTCTAAGTAAACAAGTGTCTTTTTAGGTAAACCTAGGATCTAAATCAAACCCTTATCCATCTTTGAACATCAAAACCAAAAATCATCTCATCAACAACTCTTTGAAAATATTGGAAAAAATCCTTCATGTTAAACTTTGTGCAAAGCATTTGAAATCAATCCAAAACAACCTTGTTTGATTGAATGTGCGTAGATGCATCCTTCTCCACATATTTGATGAAATTATCAAACCTTGTGAACAAATTCATCCCTTGATAACATCCAACATCTTGGGATTTAGGAGTTCATTATCAATATCATCTTGTTTGGATAGGAGTGTTTAGATGAATCCTTCTTCTAGTACCTAGACAAATTATCATCTTGTGAACGATTTAACTCTAGGACAAAATCAAACCTCTTAGAGTTTATGAGTCCACCAAAAACCTAAATCCGAAACAAATCAATCCTAAATCAAGTCTGAAATTTTAACATACCCTTCAAGATTTTCTCAAGAGTTCCAATAATCCATCAAACATCCATCTCACATCCATATAATTACCATTCTTTGACCCTTAAATCATCCTAAAATTTCTCTTTTGTACCTAAAGTTAGATCAATCCAAAGAATTAGAGATTTCTCCTTTCGTATTCTTGAAGATTGATGCTTATTTTATGGTGCAAACTAGATCACAATACAAGAGGAATGTGGAAGCCAACAAAGAAACATCTACTTCAATTGACTGAAGTCAAACCACTCCCGAAATGAATCCCATTGGGTCTGGCAGTCTCACAGTTAACCTTCCTACATTCTTGCAAGACCATCAAGATGAAGGTGTCCAAATGGAGGATCTTACCAATAATACTTTTGGAATGCCACATGAGGAAATCAATAAAATAATTCAAAATCCAAAGAACCATAAGATTATCAACATCATGATGAAAATCAATCCCTCACTATACATTCTTGAATTAGCAGAGCAAGCGGCTAAACTCCACTCTGATTTTGATGTGAGCACTATTGTGGAACCATATTTTGGAGTCATGCCTCTAATCTCATCTACCATCCCCATTTCATCTACCCCCTCATTTCAAAACATCACTCAAAACATCCCACAAATCACATCATCCATTGCTTCAACATAGCCCATTGTTAACAAAGGAAGTGTAGTTCTCAATGCATTGCAAACACATCCTCTTGTAAACAATCAAGAATTGGATGCAAACACCATCTTGGGACAAACCGTACCATTGCATACATACAATCCTCACACATTTCATGATCCAAATGAACCATCATCATCATTTCACGCAACACCTCAAACCTCTCTCCCTATAACCTCACAAGGAGAGGGTGACATGTTTGGACCAAGGGGAATTTTTGAAACTACACCATTTGCTCAAGAGATCACATCTCTCACATTTCCACCACTTCCACCATTTCCATAATTGTCCACACCATTTCATGGCTTAGGGATTCCACCTTTACCAAATATCAATCAAAATCAAACCAACATTCTGTTAGGGTTAGAGATGGAAAATATCTAACAATTAAATGTAGATTTAATTATTAAATAGAGAAACTAAAACACACACAAAATAAATCATAACACAAAGAATTTAATGTGGTTCACCCAATCTGGGCTACATCCATCAAACCACAGCCATCCAATACTTTTATTATCTAGTAAAACTTATTACAATCTTGCGAATAATCGTATTTTTCATCATACTGTAGTACCCATCCAAACCCTCTTTTTAACAAACTTAGAAGCTTCCAAATTTTAGGGTTCTACAAAATCATATTTTTCTTTTTTCATTGATTTTTCCCTTTTTCGGTGATCACACAAAAAAGTAGGATAGGGGCCGGGGTGTACAGTATACCATGGAGCTGCCACCAGTATAGAATGATCGGTCACCACATACCAACCGTCCCAGCAGGCCAGTTAGGCTCCCACCTGTACAATCTCCCACTTGAGTGATTACAGCGGATGACACTATTGTA
>VDFB02072625.1:0-62284 GCA_007258455.2 Sequoia sempervirens
CACTCCAACCCATTCTTCCCACTCCCTCTCTCTTAAAGTCTCACTTCCACCCCCTCTACCTCTCTCCAAACTCTCTCTCACTCTCCTCCTCCCACCCTACCTAGACTACTCTAGATCTCTCTCTCTCTCCCTCTCTCTCTCTTAAAATTCTCCCTCCGTCTAAATACATACATAAATACATAGATACAAGCATAATACATATGCACATACAATCCTACATACGTACAAGCATACATGTACATGTGTAGATGCAATCTTACATACATATAGGCATACATGCAATATACATGCATTGATACATACATGCATGCATACATACATACATACATACATGACATACAAGCATACATGTACATAGAAACATACAAATATATAAACATACATTCAATAGAGTAGAATTTAACATAAAGCAAGACATAACGTGAGTGTGTTATATTGCGCTCGCATTATGTCTTGCTAGACATGTTCCCCACAAACGTAAAAAACTATGTCAAAACTGAGATATAACGTGGGTGTGTTATAACACGTGCACATTATACCTTTCTTTGGGAATCCCTGAGCCTTGGGATTGGTATTTTCCTTGGAATACCAACCCAAAGGCTTGGAGGGAATTCCCAATGACCAGAGACGTGTTTTTACAAATTCTACAATATTTCACATAATCGGGTTTGTGCTTACTGTCAAGATTGCATGTGGTTCAATATAAAAAAAATCAAACATCTGGGTAATGTTAGGTCTCTCTTAGCTATCCAATAATGTAATTCTTTTCACTTTCTGACAATGGTAAGACTTTCATCCATAATTTCTTTTGTTTGTGTCTTTTTGTTTTACAAAAAGTAGTGTTTGGTGTTTTTTTCATTATAAATTAACCGTTCATCAAAATTTTGAATAAATTACGTTTTTAGAAACAAGACTCCATTCTACAATTTTTTTTAAAAATAAAATAAATAAAATCAATTAGTTTAGAAAATTTGTAGGGGTAGAACGAGTAAAATTATGTTTTTCAGGAAGTGTCCACTTCAAAAATTAGTAAAAAGTTAAATATTCATTAAAAAATTATCAGAAAAATTATGCATCAATTGCATACTATTAGCTAACTTCTGACGATAGCAATTTTAAAAATACTAAAAAAAACTTCACCATGCTTGGGTCGTACAAGAGTTGCTATGTTATGTGTTTCAAACAAAAACAACAACAATTTATGTACGTCCCTCATTTGAACCCCTTAATCTCAACCATTTTCAAAATAAATTAGTAGTTTAGAAAGTAGACTCAGAGCATTTTGATCCTTATTTTTGTTCTATCTCAAAATTTTGAGTGTAACTATCCTTAATTTCATGTCCAAAGTCAATATTTCCTTATTTCAGAAGAAAAAAAAGTGACCACTTAAGACCCCTTTTTGAGAACCATCTTCATGCACTTTCTCTGGATCCCTTTCTAAAAAATGGGATTTCTTTTAGCTTCAATATATTGAGCCTAAATTCTAAACGGGATCTCATTTTAAAAAAAATAGGATCCCCTTTTTTTTTAAAATGGGATCCTACATTTTAAAAAATTGAGATCTTGTTTTAAAATTTTCCATTTTGGAAAAATTTTTAAAATAGGATCTGTTTCCAAAAATGGGAAGTTTCAAAAATGGGCATTTTCAAAAGCGGGATCATTTGAAAACTCCACGAAAACTTTCAATTTTTGAAAAATTTCCATTTTTGACAATTTTTCAAAACAAGATTCTATTTTTTAAAATATGAATTTTTGGTCAGGATTAGAAAATAGATTGGGGACCCGAACCTAAGTTTTGGACCTGGTTTGACCTGCAACTTGAAGGTCATGTCAATGTCACAGGAAAATAGCGACTTTCGACATATGTCTGAAGACCTATTTTGCAGAATTTTTTGACAAAATTAAAATCCATTATAGATGAGATAGTGCAGATTCCAAATATATAATGTTTTTTACAATTTGATTTTTTTTTTTCTATTTTTCAATTAATTTCTGATGAAACTAGTCCATAAACCTGAATTATCAAGGTTTTTTAGTATTTTAATAACTTTTTATTAAAATATGTTTTTGTAAAATGAATTGCACCAAAACGTACTTCAGACAATTCTTTTCAATTAAAAAAAAAATTAAAAAAATGATAAGTTTAGGTCATCTTAGCAGCGTGCCTGCTTGATTTTCAAAACAACAAAATATATGACCAATAAAAATTTAACAAAAAAATATTCAATCAAAAATTACGAAAAAAAACCAAAAATGTGCTTCCGTGAGTTACGAATCTTTTCCCAAAAGGAATTAGAAAAATATGATTATTTAGGTCAAAATATGGAAGACGTACATGTGCATGGTATGGTAAAAAAAGTGACTTTTAAACAATGGTTTTAAGAAATTCCCATTGAAAATCAACTTTTATCGTCTGGGTATTCAAATAAATTCCATATTTGGAAACTAGACTTTGAGTACTACATTTTATGATAATGACTTTTTTTAAGATTTTGTCTCTAAGTGCTTCAAATTTTAAGGTCAAATGTGACAAATTCTAAAAATTAGGCAAAACACTTCCACTTTTTGGCCAAAAAGTGGACTCAACTTCTTGCACACACTCAGATCTCGATGCCCTGTGAATTTGGACCAAATAAAATTGTAACTATCTATTTTGAATTAATATAAGTTAATCTTACAAATTTTAAAAAAGGACAAAACATTAATTAACAATGTTGAAAACATTGCTTACCCAATTCCAGGTGAAACAAAGGGTTACTATGTTGTTATGCCTACTTGGGAAAGGAAATTTAATTCACTTCAAACCTACAATCAAAGAAGAACTCCTACATTCTAATCAACTCATTGCATTGTCACTCATCAACTAGAATTGGAATTGATGCTCTCTGGTAATGTACAAACTATATTATATAAAACATCACTATGAAAATGAGTTTGATTGGAAACTCCAATAGTAAGGTACTTTTTATTGTTTGTTGAATTGAGCTAGAAAATGACCATGTAATGGATTGTCATGTTTTGAAAGATTCTTAATCCTATTCAACATGACCATTTAATGTGTGTTCTACCATGACATATTATGTCAAACAATAGATATACTTTTCCCATGCTTCTACATTTTTGTACATATTTCTCTCAAAGGTGGTCACAAATACGCGAGATTATGATCTCTCCACTCTTTAACACTAAGAGATTCACAAAATTTGTTTGAAATCCCCCGTTTTGCATAATAAAATTTATTTTGTGCCTATAATTAAAAATTTGCATGCCATGAGATAAAATTTCTTTAAGAGATTTTGTCAAACAGTATGTGCCTTGTCTATGATTCCACCTTTTAAGTTTCAGATATTATCATATTGTAGTTCATTTTTGCAAATATGATTGATTATCATATTAAAGCATAGATTTTTTTAGTTTATAGATTAAGTCATGGATTGAAAATTTGTTTACTAATTATTTTCTATTTGTGAACAAGTTAGAATTTTGATAGCTATCAATATTTTCACTATAATAAGTTCTAGGAGTATATGAGTTGATTTTTTCCCACGTTCATTTTTAAGGCAAGCATGATATATTAATTAGAAAAATTAGATTTAATATAACATATATACTTCATTTTTTATATTTTTATCCCAAATGTTGAAGAAAATAATTTTATAGTCTTCTAAATTGACATTTATTTGTGTGTAATCTCGTTCAATCAACTGAAATATAAAATCTTGCAAAATATATTTTTGATAATTGTATTAAGATTGTTGAGAAAATTAAAGTAACAAGATCAAGTACAACTAGTATTCAAAAGGGTGTACTCTTCATATTATGAATTAGATGTATTTTCTATTCTCTAAGACAATTGTACTACAAATGAATATTTTTAAGGCAATGTTCCTCCTTTATAGATTATTTTTCTAAACAAGAACAACCATCAATGGTTCTTATTCCTATAATAGAAAAATGCAACCATAATACATTATTTTTGTTTATAATTGTTTAAGCTATTTTTAAAGTTTTCCTCTTGATCATAATATTTTTGTTTTCTATTTTTTAAGGTGTATTTTAATTTTTTCTCTAATATTTTAAAATTTAAAGCAAAGTAGATGGATAAATTTAATTATAATGCCCAACAATATTCAATCTTTTCTTATTGCTATGGTCAACTTAAATATATAAGTAACAAATTTAAAATATAATTTTAAATAATAAAACTTAAAATTTGATCATTATAATTTTAAAAATTTAAACTATGGTGCCTTGAAGATTTCAGTTGTGGTAAAAGCCTCCAAAATCTCACTTATCACATAAAAGACAAGATAAATATTGATTTGACAACTGGATGAAAACATTCTATTTTCATTTACAATATTTTTTGTCAATTTGATGGCAACTTTATTTTTTCATTTTAATACTTAATTTCTTTTAGGAAAAAATCTAGATTTGTTTAAGTTTTTTTATTCCATTAATAACTACTTATTATTAATTGTTTATCCAACAAACACATACTTTCTAACATATTGAGATACATATAGTTTTCTATCAACCTAATCCTTGAACCTCATTTCTAAAGATGCAAGTGCTAGTATTTATTTATAAGGATAAGATGTTAAGAAATATATAAAAGTTACTACTCATAAAAGAAAGTTTCTAAAATTTAGAAATTAACTATGAAAAAACTTTCCTAAATTTACTATTGAATACAAAAGTAAGTTGCTAAATTAGTATAATTAAAATTACAAATTATTGAAAAATTTTAGAAAACAAAAATATTCTTTGATATCATTGTAAAGGTTTTTTAATAATAGAAATAAAATTATAAAAACAATGAAAACAATTGTTCTTTTTAAAACTTTCCAATTAATACATTTTAAAAGAAAATTCAATAAAAAGGAAATATCCTAAATTTATTATTACACAATTTTTTTAAAAAATAATGTATGTAGAAGGATTTCTCTTGACTTATTTTATATATATTAGTAAAATAATATATATATGCTAAACTGTAGGAATCCCATCTCCATCCCATACCCCCTAAATAAATTGTAGTGTTGCATAAGATTAATTTTAGGTGGTTTTGTAAACCGGTTTTCAAAAGATTCTTAAGCCTATTCAACATGACCATTTAATGTGTGTTCTACCATGACGTATTATGTCAAACAGTAGATATACTTTTCCCATGCTTCTACATTTTTGCACACAATTCTCTCAAAGGTCCAGTCACAAATATGCAAGATTATGATCTCTCCACTCTTTAAGACTAAGAGATTCACAAAATCTGCTTGAAATCCTCCATTTTGCACAATAAAATTTATTTTGTTGCTATAATGAAAAAGTTGCATGCCATTAGATCAAATCTTTTCCCATTCTTCTACATTTTTGCACATATTTCTCTCAAAGGTCCAGTCACAAATACACAAGATTATGATCTCTCCACTCTTTAAGACTAAGAGATTCACAAAATCTATTTGAAATCCTCCATTTTGCACAATAAAATTTATTTTGTTGCTATAATGAAAAAGTTGCATGCCATGAGATCAAATTTCCTTAAGAGATTTTGTTAAACAGTATGTTCCTTGTCTATGATTCCACCTTTTAAGTTTCAAATATTATCATATTATAGTTAATTTCTGCAAATATGATTGATTATCATATAAAAGCATAAATTATTTTTAGTTTATAGATTAAGTCATGGATTGAAAATTTGTTTACTAATTATTTTCTATTCGTGAACAAGTTATAATTTTGATAGGTATGAATATTTTCACTATAATAAGTTCTAGGAGTATATGAGTTGATTTTTCCCATGTTCATTTTTAAGGCAAACATGATATATTCACTAGAAAAATTAGATTTATTGTAAAGTATATACTTCATTTTTTATATTTTTATTCCAAATGTTGAAGAAAATAATTTTATAGTCTTCTAAATTGACATTTATTTGGGTGTTTTCTTTTTGAGATAATGACCAATCTCATTCAATCAACTAAAATAGAAAATCTTGCAAAATATATTTTTGATAATTGTATTAATATTGTTGAGAAAATTAAAGTAACAAGATCACCAGTACAACTAGTATTCAAGAGGGTGTACTCTTCATATTATGAATTAGTTGTATTTTCTATTCTCTAAGGCAATTGCACTACAAATGAATATTTTAAAGAAGGCAATGTTCCTCCTTTATAGATTATTTTTCTAAACAACAACAACCATCAATGGTTCTTATTCTTAAAATAGAAAAATGCAGCCATAATACATTATTTTTGTTAATAATTGTTTAAGCTATTTTAAAAAGTTTTCTATTCCTGTTGATCATAATATTTTTGTTTTATATTTTTTAAGGTGTATTTTAATTTTTTTGTGTAATATTTTAAAATTTAAAGCAAAGTAGATGGATAAATTTAATTATAATGCGCAACAATATTCAATCTTTTCTTATTGCTATGGTCAACTTATATATATAAGTAACAAATTTAAAATCTATTTTTAAATAATAAAACTTAAAATTTGATAATTATAATTTTAAAAATTTAAACTATGGTGCCTTGAAGATTTCAGTTGTCATTTAATGGTAACCCAGTTGTGGTAAAGCCTCCAAAATATCAGGTAAAAGCCTCTAAAATCTAGCTTATCACATAAAAGACAAGATAAATATTGATTTGACAACTCGGTGAAAACATTCTATTTTCATTTACAATATTTTTTGTCAATTTGATGGTAACTTTCTTTTTTCATTTTAATACTTAATTTCTTTTAGGAAAAAATCTAGATTTGTTTAAATTTATTTCATTCCATTAATAACTACTTATTATTAATTGTTTATCTAACAAACACATACTTTCTAAAATATTAAGGTACATATAATTTTCTATCAACGTAATCCTCTCATAAAAGAAAGTTTCTATAGAAAATTAACTATAGATCGCCTCTATTATCGGAGGATTGAGGGTGGAATAAATAAAATGGAGGTAAACATCCTTATCAAGACGCGTACATGCATTCGTCAGTTGAAACATTTATCTATAAATCATGCTCACAAATCTTGTACAAGCACACAGTTGTGTAAAAGTAATTAGAATTCCATTTCCTTGTAGCCATTTAAGCAAAAATGGTAAGACCATGGCCAACACATGTGATGATGATAGCAGTGGTGTTAGAGTTAGTTTGCTTTATCCCCATCATGGTGTACTCCTCCTCTTCTTACAGAGTGTATAGTGATGGTAATACAGAGGAGCTCAGTGGTTTTAGGGTTAACATGAGGCACATAGACGATCATGAGAGCTCCTTGATAAAGCGTTCACAATCTGCTGTGGAGAGAAGTAAGAGGCGAGCTGGAAGCATAGCAGAAGTAGTGAGGCAAAAGCAGTCAGATGAATTCCAAACGCCGGTTCATGTGGGCAATGGAGAATTTCTAATAGAGGTAGGATATGGAAGCCCAGGGGAGCTGTCCCAGGGCGTGCTGGACACGGGGAGTGATCTGATATGGACGCAATGCCAGCCATGCACGAAATGCTACGAACAATCTGTCCCAATCTACGACCCCAACAAATCATCTACGTTCACCAAGGTGGGCTGCAACGATTCCTTCTGCACCAACGCCTTGGGACCTGGGCAACCAGGCTGCAGTTCCTCTAAGGATTGTCAGTATGAGTTTTCTTATATAGGTGGCATTTCCACCAAAGGCTATCTCATCTACGACACATTGACATTGGGGAAGGATACTAAGGTTTCTAATGTGAGCTTTGGATGTTCGACTGAAAACACTGTCACATCAACATTCACAGACAAAGTGTCAGGCGTTGTGGGAATGGGCAGAGGCCCCCTCTCGCTCGTCTCACAGTTGGGCTCCAAGGTGGGCAAGAGATTCTCCCACTGTTTCTTGTCCTACGCTAAATACTTCGGTGGAGCTGACAAAACCAGTCCTCTCTTCTTCGGCCAACTTGCTAAGTTGAGCGGAGAGGGCAGAGTCCAGACGATTAGCTTCATTAAGAATGATCGGCTGGCGCTCTTCTATTACGTTCCTCTGACAGGAGTAACTGTGGGAGGGAAAGCTGTGAGTATTCCTGCGGGGACTTTTGATGTGAAGAACAATGGAAGTGGGGGGGTGATTATTGACAGTGGAACGTCGCTTACCCAGCTTGCGGAGGCCGCTTATACTCCTTTGGCGGATGCCATTAAGTCGGGTATAAGTCAGGAGCCTGTTGATGGGTCCTCTGTTGGCCTCGATCTCTGCTATGCTGTGAAGGCAGGCTCTGGTTCGCTTGAAGTTCCCTCGCTTGCTTTCAATTTTGAGGGTGGGGTGACATATGAGTTTCCCACGGAGAACTACTTTCAACAGGCAAGCGACCAGCTGTTCTGCCTTGTTATCATCCCACTTCCGTCGGATCAGAACTCTTCTCCTTCAATATTGGGTAACATTGCGCAGCAGAACTTCCACGTCTTGTATGACGTTGATGCCGACACTCTCTCCTTCCAACCTGCAGCCTGTGATTCGCTCTAGAAAACCAGGTTGCTGTTTTCTTTCATCTCATACCGAATATGGCACCGCACTCATACTACATTGTTGTATAAAATAAAATGACTTTCCTTTGGAAAGCTTAAATTCTATTATATATAGGCTATGAAATATCAAACAATTTCTTACATGATCAGTGTTTCCTACTTAGCTTTTATCCTTGCTACCATGCAGGGTTATATTTACAGATTCTATTTAGTAGTTTTTTTTTCTAGATTGTATGAATGGTGTAGCGTTCTGTAAACTGCAGTGTGTTTGATAAACTTTTTCATGTGACTGGTGACAACAACACTCCTTCCATTACCACGGGAAGATGATCTTGTGACTTCTTAGTATCATAGTTCTCCTCATTGACCCAAAATAATACATGTATCAACTAACATCACAAACAAATAATAGAATGTAATTTTTTAATAGTTTTTTTATGGTAAAGACTTCAAAAAGATTATATAAAGATTTTCAAAGAATAATAATTGTCACATAAGATAATAAAAAAGAAGAAGAATGAAAGATGTCTCCCGCTGGTCTACCACCACCAAGAATCAATAATCCTAACAAAAGTCAAGAAAAAGTTATAAAGGTCAACCCTTGTCATTTTGAAGATGAAAAAATAGAGTAGTTTAATGAAGGGATAGAAAACCTCAATAAAACAAATTCCATTCTTAGGACTTTGACACCTATTTAGTTAAGGAATCAACAATCGCATTCCCTAAATTTATTAAGATGAAATATAAAATTTAAATTCATAAAAAAAAAAAATTGTTTATATTGAAATAAATATAAAATAATTATTTCTTTTAATATTTAGAAACATAAATATTTCATAGAAATTATAATAATTAAATAATTATATAAAACACAAGTTATAGATGAATTTGATGGGTACTTAACTATTATATTTGTTAAAAAAATTTCTTTTTTCATAATACTATAACAATTGAACACAAAAAATAGACTTAATTTTATATTGACATTAAAATACCTTTGTTAGACTAAAAATTTAATATAATTCTGAACCAAAAATATTTGTGAATTCAATGTGGTACAATCGTACAAGGGACACAAAGTCTCCAATACTAATCCCTTACTATCTTTGGCATACTCTTTTAGTAGTATGATGTAAGGTTGTCATTAGTTTGACATTACATTATCACTTTCTTCAACATATTCAATGTAGTTTTAGATTGATGTCCAAGTGGCAATTTTTTATCACAATAAGAAAGTAAGTAAAAAAGAAATAATCTGAATTTACTATTTCATATAAAAGTAAGTTTCTAAATTAACATATTTAAAACTAAAAAATTATTCAAGATCTTTTTAAAAAATATATTCTTCACATTATATATATATAATTTAGAAAAGTAACTATGAAATAACTTTCTTAAATTTACTATTGAATAAAAAGTAAGTTACTAAATTAATATAATTAAAATTATTAAATATTGAAATTTTTTAAAAAATAAAATATTCTTTGATGCCATTGTAAAACATTTTTTAATAATAGAAATAAAATTATAAAAAAGAATGAAAAAAAATTATTCTTTTTAAAAAAATTGAATTAATACACTTCCAATTAGAAAATTCAATAAAAAAAATTAAGTTTACTATTACACATAAAAAATATTCAAAATAGAAGTTTACTATTATAATAAGAGCTGCATCCTGCCAAAATGTGCAAGAATAATCTTGTTTTAGAAAAAGAGAAAAATATTTATTAGTTTTAAAAATATATATTTTGTAATTTAAAAGTTTTGATAGAATTTATTAATAATATTGCATGCTTTAAAAAATGTTGTGATATATTCCATTTTATTAAATATATGATTATATGAATATATTGAATTTTCTCTAACATATGAAGAATATATATATGATATGTGTTTAAACTAACATAGATATCTTAATTATATCTATCTAAAAGACATCAAGAAATATCAACATTGTTGAGGTGTCTATATTGAAATTAATAGATAGACACCTTTATTTTGGTTTTTTAGATATATGTAATTAAGATATCTATACTATTTGTATTTCTTCACAAATTAGAAGTTATATTTTTTACTGATTGCAAACTTTTAAAAAAAATTATTTAATTTTTTATTTTTATTTTCACTAAAATACTTTAAATCTTGCTGCACATAAATCAAGGAGAAAAATTAGATAGCATATTAATTTTATCTTTCATGAAAATCAAGGTTCACACTCCTATATTTTATTAGTACTTGTAATACTATTTTATTGAGTTTTGTTTTTTTGAAGTTTGTTTTGAAGCAATCAAAAGTAAAAAAATTATCCTCTTCAAATAAAATTCAATCTTGCTACACATAAATCAAGGAGAAAAAATATATAGCATATTAATTTTATCTTTCATGAAAATCAAGGTTCACACTCCTATATTTTATTAGTACTTGTAATACTATTTTATTGATTTTTTTTTTTAAATTGATTTTGAAGCAAACAAAAGTAAAAAAAATTATCCTCTTCAAATAAAATTCAATCTTCTAACGTAAACATTTAAAATATTTTACTTTGCTTTCATATGAAGTAAATTATAGATAAATTAAATAATGATAATAATAACCAATATTTTTGATATAATAAATCCCATGAACCAACATTCACCAATTCATAACAATGATTAAAAAAATAGTTTATAATAATAGATACCATACAGATTTAAAATTACATTGTCATTATTATGAATCAATTTATTGCATAGTTTTTATTCCATTAAATTAGAATATGTTTAATTTTTATTTTACATTTTTATAGTGTATTAATATATTATTAAATTAATATTTTTTTCTTTATAAAAATATATCTTTACAAAACCTTAATGTTATATATATATACAATTATTTTAATATAATTCACATTTTCCAAAAAATATATTTTTGATTTTTTAATAATATTTTAAAATATTAAATTTACAATTATAAATCTATATAATTCATATTAATTAATACACAAATAAAAAGTTGAAACGAACATAATTAGATCGTTCAAGCTAAAAATAATATTAATGACATTTGTTTCTGAATAAAATGGTTAGGAGTGCATAATAATGAATTTAGGACATACATGCATAGTTTCTTTTGTTTGACAGCAGGCTACTTTTTAGGGGTATGACTAATTATTAACAATAGATTCCTCGATTAAATGTGGTATGCATACTAAAACAATTGAGAGATATTAAAACAATCACTAAATTGTCTCCAAGTTTTTTGTATTTTATGTTATCATAGGGAGTGGATATTATGCTGACTCTTATGATAATCATGAATTGATTTGTCAGCTTCGTGGTGCCACATGGGATCTATACTTGAGCCACTTCTTTGTATTTTGCTTCTCCATAGCTTGATAACACACACCATTTGGTGAGTAGAAGACATTTTTAAATCTTTCATGAAACTCTTTGTCAAGGAAGAGATATTGGTTTTTGAAAATATGACATTTTGTATTAGTTTTGTATGCAAGCTAGAATTGAAAAATAAAAAACTAATTTAATTGAATCTAATTTCTTTAATTGTTAAAGGGAAAGGTATTTATTGGATTGATTTTTCTATTATTTGTTTTAATTATTTTTTATAGTGACCAAATTTAAAGGAATGCATGTAGAGACAGTCCCAATTTTAAAGGAATGCATGTAAAGATTTTTTTAGATTTTTCATCAAGAGAATATTTTTAAAAGTTAAATAGATCTATTCTACATATGAATTTGACTATACAATTCAACTAATTATTTATTTTAAAATAATTTTTTAATTACTAATTACAATTCTAAAATAAATCAAGAACAACAATCTAATAATAATAATAATCTTTCCATTCTATTTTTTTTGTATTAATAATAGTGCAAACACGAGAGAGATACATAGCAGATCAAAAATTGAACTAATGAAGCACTGTGCATATACAAGATTTACTACATTTCTATTTATTTTTTGTTTGCACACAAATCATTTTATATTCTAAAATTAAATTAGATTATAGTTTTATAAATTAAATTAATTGAATTTTAATCATGAATAAATAATCAAAAAGCATTACAACAATTCATATTAAGTTAAATAAAAAGAAAATATTAAAAAAAAAAGTAATTACTAAAACGAAACTAGAGTTATGCAAAAGAAAAAAAACAACCTATAAAGAATTATTCAATTTTCTTTCATTTTATTTTTCTTTTCTCAAATGCATTTCTTCTTCTTTTTCTTTTAATGTCTATGAAAATATTTGTTTGCATGTAAGATTTTAAAAAAAATTAGGTAAAAAAATCTTAGAAAAATATATTTTTAAATTAAAGAGATCTATTTTACATATGAAATTGACTATACAACTTTTGGATATAATAAATATACTTACTCAAATTTAAGGTTGTGTTATCTCATTGTAAATATTTTCTTAAATGAAACAAGAATATATATAATTAAAAAAAAAATAGTTGACTTGTTTTATCAATTTATTTCTTAAAAATCAACTTAATTAATATAATATAGTTGAAATATTTTATTTATCAAGGATTATTTTAATAATATAATAATATTTATTATATATATTGAATTGATATCTATTATCAAATAAGTAATGAATATATAATTAGACTACACATCAATATACTTTTAAGTTTTTTTCCACATACAATTTGGTAAGTATATTTAAGCAAAGATTTTTAAAGGGTGTTATAATCTTTAATAAAGTTAGTAGAGAGAAAGCAAAAGTTAACAAAAAAGTAATAAAAAACAATAAAAAATAATAAATTCCAATAAAAATAATTGAAAAATAATTAAAGGACATATGAAGAGGCAATAGGCCTACATATAAATAAATCATTAAGACTTTATTCAACATCCCAATCCTCTTCTACATTTCTCTTCCCAATAACTAAATTCAAATCAATCAAGCATTTCATAAATTACCCTAATAGGGGAAAGAATCCAACACTTGACCATCTTCTAATGATAATGATAGAATTTGTTGATTTAATGCCCAATATTTATAATAATATAGAACTAAAAGTTATGAATTTAAAGTTGTTAGTTTTGATCTTAGTACTCATAATTGAATGAAATATAAATTCCATAGATCTAAAAAAATGAATAATATGATGTCACATTATTAGACTTAGGGTTAGGATTACGGTTCAATTATGCTAGAGTTAGGACTACGGTTTAATTACAATTTAGTTTTAATTAACATTCAATTAGGGTCTGGGGTATATTCCAACACACTTAGGCTTGCATAAGTCATTTTGGAAATCTAAGATTTCAATCTATTCAACAACTCCTAGAAGAAATTGGTTAAAGAAAATAAGTTGATATGGCTCACAACTCCTTTTGGTGCTTTATGTGATTCTTAAGCCTATTTGTCAAAGGGATTGAAAGGATTCTACAACTTTACTATGCAAGGGTGTGCAATGGTTTTTCCTCTTTAAGGCTAATGACAATCCCATCATGTTTTCAATAGTATTCCTATTTGCTACTATTCAATATTTAATCTTTTTCCACATTTCAAAACTGAAATATCATAATTAGTATTTGAAAATATACCCAAACATAATGTCTTCTATTGTGAGAGCACACAATTTTATTATGCATTTTTCCCAAGCACAAATCCTTAGAATTCTTGATGTGTTACTTAGGTTAATTCTTTATTTCAATAAATAAATACACATTAATATATATATTATGGATTTGAGAGAAATTATTAAAATATTTATCTTAATTGAAAAATTAAAATGCAAGGGATTCAAGTACATACCTTTGCTTTTTTTAATGTTGATGAAGATACAAATCTTGATGAAGTGCCAAATTTTATGACATGATATAAAAAACCAATATCTTTGCTCTATGTGGCACTTGAAATTTTGTACAAAACTATAATCAAGAAATATGAGCTTTGACACATGCTTCCTAATCTACATAAAATTATCTTAAAATTGAAGTGGATAGTCAATGATCTCGTCGAGATCCGGCGTTCCGGGATTGGAGTATGAAGTCGTCGATCGGAAGAGGCGGTCCAAAAGATCCGACGGAAAAATCTCGAGTAAAAGAGGAGAGGATCAGGCGTGGAGAGAGTCTTCAGGAAAAAAAGAAAATCAGGTAGAGTCGATCAGAGATCAAGATCAAATAGAGTGGGATAGGGAAGATCCGTCGGCAATCGCTTCAAATAATAAATCCGAGATCAAATGGCCAGGCAATCAAAAAGATCCGAAGCATGATCCAGGATCAAAGATCGTCGAGGGCAAGGAGAGATAGAGAGGGAGGGAGAAAGGGAGAGAGATAGGTAGAGGAGGGAGATAGAGAATATGGGAAAGAGGGAGACATTTAAGATGATCAATATAAGAATAAAATTCTTGCAAACATTGTTAGTTTTGTTGAACATTGTTAAATTCTCAGTTATGTTTAGGTATAATTGTTGGATGAAAAAATGACCTTTCAGTTGGCACAAAATTATAGGTGACAAAGTTTTTGACCAAATTGATGAGCATATATCCAATATTTCAACACAATTTTATATCCTGCCTATAATAATTTATATTTAATCACATATTCCACCCAAACTCAATCTCTCCAAGCAAAGTGTAGGAAAGCATATATACAATATGTGATGTTTCTGCTAGATGATACTTACAATGATCTCCACCAAACATGCTTGTAAACTCATGACAATGATGTAAAATATTTTCTTCCATGACAACATTGTTAGCTACATTCTTCCTTAATGACATCTTTAGCTACTTTAAATTAGAATTTAGAATCATCATCCAAGGTTGGGATATGATCCAAGAAGAGATCCTACTTTTCTTCTATTTTCTATCTTCATTTTCCTCCACAAGCATGTTTTCCCAAGAGGAAACCAAGGAAGCCTTGATGATGTTGGGATCATCATAAGTTTATCCATAAGCATCTTCAATCTTCATATTATGTTTCTTTTCCTTCTCATTTTGCATGTTAAATGAAAAAAACTTGGTTTTACACTTTATTTAAGTCATTTAATCCTTGATTTTTGTCTCTAATAAATTTATTCAAAATTGTAGACACCATCCAATTGAATTATCAAATTCCTCTCTTCTTCTATTAGGATGTAAGAAAAATCATTTGAGAGGTCTTTTTTGGATCTTAGTCATTCTACTTTCAAGGAGATCCTTTCTTTGAAAAGGTTTCTAAAGACTTGGATATTCCACTCTTTTAGTCTGAGTTTTATGAATTTTAATTTTCTAGATATTGAATATGCACATTTTAGTGCGATGATCAACTATTTGGGTGAGCTAGGAGTCAATGACAACCATTTTGAAGTTTGGGTTTTCCATCTACACTTTTTCAAACTTGAAAGACACTCTTCTAGGGAATTTGTCCTTGTCTATGAGCCTGTAATCCAAACCAGCTTCAAATAGGGTTACAATTAGGGTTCAAATAACTTTATGGCTAGGGTTAAGCTTCAATTTGGGTTAAGGTTCAATTGATTAAAAATAAGTGTCTTGAGAAGGATATCTCTCAGCGTACTTTACATATATTTTTAAAAAATATAGGTATGCTAGTTTTATAATAGACTCTATATTTAAATTTAAAACCCTCCATGTGATTCAAAATCATGCTTCTCATTGCAATTAATTATTACTATATTAATTATTACAATAAATTATTAATATTATATATATTAATTATTACAAGTGACAATTGTAATTATTATATTATTACTTAAATAGCATTAAATAATTAATATAATTAATATTCATATTCTATTATTTAACTAATATTAATTATTATTATATAATAATTATCATTATAGAATATTGAATATGTTATTATTAATATATATTATCTTAACTATTAGTATTATTATTATCATATGATCATATAATCTAATATATAATTATTATATATAGTTTATGATTATATTTTATATTAATTAGCAATATATAATAATATGATAACATATTATATAATACTGATCAAATTAATTTAATAATAAATAATAATTATTAATATTAAATATATTATACATCATTGTATAAATATATTAATAATTAATGTTAAATATTCTTCATATTAAATTTATCATATATCATTATTAGTGTGTTGTTTAAATAACGATATAAGATAAATTTAATATTAAGAATATCATATATCATTTATCATTTTTAGTGTGTGGTTGGTGAGGCCTTTTTTCAATATCATATACCTTAAATTTATTAGTGCGTGCATTTTTAACATTAAAAGTTTGTGTTGTCTAAATTGTATTTATGGAGCAAACAAAATAGATAGACAAATAGAAAGAGATTAGAAGTGGACCTCACGAACCAGGTGGCAGCATTTTACATGCCTTTTCCATTTGACAATCCTGTGTTGCATTGTTGCGCGCTGTTGACACCTATCCTTAGTTTTGGTACCTTTAATTTTTTTGCAAGCCTTCAAATCGGATATATTTATTATCTCTTTCAAATGATTTGGAACCCGTCAAAAAGTACCAGTAGTGGCACCTCTAGTAGTAGCATTTGTTTCGATTGATCAAATTGCGTAAGCTGCAGATCCAAATCCTATTCCTTCTGTTCGAGAGGTTGCATCCATCCAACCCACGCACCCCCTGCGCGGTGATGGGGTTTGAGCCTTAGGTGGGTTTGTTCACTCCAACCCCTCCAACCATACTCGCCTTAGGTGGCGTAACATGCTCGAAAGTCTAGGGCTCCGAGCCTGGAATTTGACAACCACCCCTATCTGTCATATGAAAATTTTATCATGGCTTGTTCATTTAGATGTCTGTCACTTTATCTTTTATGAAAAAAATTAATTGTCAAAAACACATTTAAATATCAATTTCAAATCTAGCAAGAAATAATTATATGAAATTAAAAATGGTTTAATCCTTATTCAACTCATTATCTAAAATTTCAACATGCTCACCAATAAATTACAGATGTATTATCTTGAAAAAAATTAAAGCTCAGGAATCACTATTAGAAAAAATACTATAAAATAAATGCTATTGAATTTTTTTATAGTTTAATTACTAAATTCATCTATCTAAAAAAATAAATTGTATTATCTTGAAAAAATTCAAAGCTCGGGAATCACTATAAGAAAAAATACTATAAAATAAATACTATTGATTTTTTTTTATAGTTTAATCCTTAAATTCATCTATCTAAAAACATAAATTATTTGTAAAAGGCAAATAAAACCAAATTCAAAAAAATCATAGTTGGGAATCACTATAAACAAAATGCTATAAAACAAATGTTGTTCTAAATTCATATAGAAAATAAATCTTGTTAAAATATTCAAAAAGTTAAAAAGAAATTATATTCTATTTTGAAAATATTTTGAATTAATATATATTTTTATAATAAATATTAGAAATGATATATTTTAATATAAAGCAATGATAACTATTAGTAAAAATGTCAAAATCTTTTAAAAATTAGAAAGAATCATATTTAATATTGAAAAGATTCTATTTTCAAGAGATTTTTTATTAATAAGTATATTTATAATAAATCATATATATTAATATAAAGTGAAATTAAAAAGAATTATTCCAATTCTAAACTAATTTATATTTTTATCATAAACTGTATATATATACCTACAATAAATTTTTATGGTTTAATAATAATTTTAAGTGTCATATTTACGGTTATATAAAAATATAGCAAGTCAAATGATACGGTCTAATAAGTTTTTAGGTTGTAATATACGGTCTAAAATGCAAAAAACAGTCAGATAGACCATCAAATTCTAGGCTCGGCCTGGCCGAGCACTCGAGCCGACCGTACAGAACGCGTTGAATTTGTGCATCTTCAATTCTTGGGTGTTGGCAATGGGTTGAAAAAATGTCAAAGTTTCAGATATCTATCTATTCGGCCATATTACGTATGAATTCTCGGAGTCGGAAAGTGTCGTTCATTGTTTGAACTCTAGTGCCAGTCTTGTCATGAGATCAAAATCTTGGTCCCCCCTCTCTTCAAATAGGCCCCCCAGCGAGAAGGTGCGATAGGAATCAGCCCCCTCATATTGAATTCCTCATATTGGCATTGTTCCCTCATATTGCCATTGTTGGGGATCACGATTCACTCGGGAAAAATAGAGAGAAGTTCAGAGATGGCGAGTCTGTACATAACATGCAATGTGCAGCCCTCCTACATGCACACCCGACATGTTACATATAGAATCTAGCTTCGCCTTAGAATAGTAGGGGCCCCACGATGATAAGGAGCTAAAAGATCCACTCCTTTAATGCTATTTCAAAGATTGAAAATTTGGTATCCAACTGTGTAATGGCCGGAGCAGATCTATGAATAGGAGATGTTGTGAGAGCATCTACAAAACCTATTTTGAGTAAATATAAAATTGAGGTCCTCATTTTCTTCTTATAATTTCTAACATTTTATTAAATTTTTATCTAAACAATTAAAATAAACTATATTTTTATAAAAAATAATTATTAAAAATAATGTTAATGTTATAAAAATATATATTTATTTTAATGTAAAAGTACATGAAATAATTCCCTTTGTCTATAATAAAAACTAATTAAAATACAAATCTCTCTCAAAAATCCATAGTTTTGTTTATGATTATATGATTAGAGTTAAGGAATATGAAAAGTGGGTCCACTCCAAATGGAGCCTCTCAGCGGAAATGAGATGCGGTGCTCGGAGTGTGCAGGAAGTGTGTCGGGATTCTACAGGCAGGAAGAAAAGATCTGCAAATAGCAGCATCAGATTTGAATGGCATTCTCTTTATAAAATTAATTGCTTCATTCAGGCATGTAACTCACCCAAGAAGAGCAACCATGCATTAGGATACTACTGTCACTAACGAGTTGATTGGTGTCACTTGCATTATTTCTAGGGCTTTATCAGAATGTCCATTTTATACTTTTTACGCCGAAGGCGTATCCAATTTGAAAGAGGAAAAGCTAATTTTTACAATCAACAGTTGGTAACGTTGGAGAAGCCTGGGAGACCATTGAAATCTCTGTGCCCATCCGATTTCGCCGCCATAGACCATTAATATGTAAATCTCTTGTAGCGTTGAGCTGTGATTTCGTGAGAGGAAGATTGATGGTATTTATAGAGCTCGTTGTTGCTGCACCAATGAAAGTAAACATAACTATAATTTCTTCAGTCAAGTCACCAAAAGCTGGCGACCTGATCTCTTCCCCTGACAATTCTTGTCTTGAAGTCTAACTCAATCTTAAATATTGATAACAGACTCAAGAAGAAAGACTTACCGTCTCACCTACAGAGATATGGCGTCAACTCGCCTATCATTTCATTTAAGTTACTGAAACGGGCCGCTGTAATAAAGTCAGTCCATATATAGGCGATAGATATTTTTTTGCCACTAGTTATTTTGTGTTAAAGAGATTTGACTGCATATCGCCTTGATGTTTATCTCTATTACTTTTCACCGACTTCTGAGAGCTTTAAATATCTAACCAGTCTTTTATTATTTTCATTCCCATTTATCTGTGCTTTCTTGGAGCTTGTCATCTTTCTTTGCAACTATTTTTTTGAAGTCTTGCTGCGGTTTGTGATCAGGTATTTTCTTGACAGTGCACACAGGTCTCATCTTTTTGTTGTATTCGTATTCAAATTGTAAATTTTCATTCATTTAATTTCATTTAACATGGATGCTGTGAATGAACTGAAGCAGTAGTTGTAGGGAGTGCGGTTCTGTTCATTTCCTTTTAAAATAAAAACTACTTTTGTAGGGTTTCATAATATTTTCCCTGTAAGTTCTACTGATTTTGTTTCATCGGCATACAAAATAACGTATTCTTTAGTGCTATTTCCTTAGAGAGTCAGATAACACTGGAAATTATGAGTCTTTTGTCTTACGACCCTACACATAGTTTGCCTTTCTATCTCACACAATGACCTCTTGGAGAGGATGTTCATTGTCAATGACCTCTTGGAGATGATGTTTGTTGTTAGAGAATCAACTTGACATGGATGTAGAGCAGTGCCAGCATGCTCTGGTTTCCAGTATAATCCTGCCAAGTTTACTAAGTTCTCTATTGGAGTTGTTCGGCTCGTATTGCTTCGTCCAACATAAAGAAGCTTCCAATGGCTGCAAGATTGACATGGTATCCACCCAGTAGATGCCAAGGACTTTTAATCTCTTAAATTATTGTTTAAGTTGCTTCATTCATTGAAAAGGAGATTGTATGTTCATATTCCTAACTAGATACTATTGCTGCTGGTGCTTGGCACTAGAAAATAATATCATTGGTAGAAATATCTTCTAATAACCCTGGTAAAAACAGAAACCCAAAATTATGTCATCAAAAACTGAAGTTGACTGGATATCACACACTATTTGATGTTACATAAATCAATTCTCTATCATATAAAATATCATCGGCATACAAAATAATAACGTATTCATAATCAAGGTCTTCTTTAGTTCTATCTTCTTAGAGAATCCATAACTGTCCTTGTCATCTTGCGGAATCGCAAGTGAAATGAAGTTTAACGAGACCCTTCATATCCTAGCCCTAAATGAAGATAGCTCCCTAAATTCAATTCAAAATATGCTTTCCGTGATTTTTCTATGAAGAATGAAATACACTATTGTTCACTGTTTCAAACATTTGATTCAGTCAGCAATTTGTTTCCTCCAATACACTGATATGGTGTCTTGCTTGTCCCTGAACCAAATAATTGCATTAGTTTTTTACCTTTTTAATAAAATATTAGAAGTCGTTTTACTTTTTTCATTCCATTCAATTCATTCAACGATTCTTTTTTCTAAATTTTGTTGGAGGATTTGCCAACATGCAGAGAAATGAAGTATAATAATTGGTCACTTTTTCAAACTCTGATTTTTATTCCTATCTCTCACTCTCTCCATCTCTCTCTATTGCAAACATAACATGAGCGTTTTCATAATGGAACCTCATCATCTTCCTAATTCATAGGTCCTATCAATTGACCCCATGTACTACATAAATATATGAAAAAAAAAACCAACTTTTTCCCTAATTCACCTTCCATACCTCTTCGGCGTACCCATTGCACACCAAGGTGCAATTGCTAGTTATAGTATTATCATGCATTGGTCTATTAATGTTCTCAAATTGTGGATTTCTATTTGGATAAATTTACGAATTGGTTTAACTGTACATGTAACTACACCGTTTAAAACAAGCAACCTGACATTACCGAGGAATTTTTTATGAATGTTTGTGGTTTTGTTGATTATCCGTATATTCTTTTGTGAAAGACCCTAATAGGTAATGGACTTTTTTTTTGCAGATAGAAATGCATGCTCTGCATGTTTTGAGCAACACACTATTTGTACCTAGCAAGTTCTAGCCTAAGTCTTAAATCAACTGGTATACAATTTTGGAGTAAATTATCTCTTGATTTATGGTTTACCTACTAGTATAAGCAATTTCTATTTACATATTAAGGTTTGAGATCTATTGAGATTGCAAGTCTTTCTAAAAGTTAAGAGTTTCTAAACTTGACTTATGAAAGTTTGAATTGCTTATTGCAAAAAATTTAAGTTTTTATGTGGTTTTTGGCTTTTTGTGATCATTTGTGGGAATTTGTAAAATTTCTTTCTACTCTTCTTACTGAATTCTTGGGTTGTTTTGGACTTTGCTCATGACTATGTTCAATGGCATGTATCAATGCAAAGGCAATCGCATAGTAATTGCAATGGAATCGAGGTAGACCAAGGAATTATCTTTTGAAGAAGCAAGACTCTTTCAGGATAGAAGCTTCATCAGTGCTTCATATTAGTTAGATTCCTACCTTGTAGTTTGAAGTGATTCTCATCCAAGAGAGATCCACAAAAGTTGCTCCCCACATACATTGATCATTTGTGAGAAAGTGTAAAACCCCGCCACATAACCTAGAGGACGATGCAACACTACGAAAGTGCAACAATTTTTTTTCCTTAGAAAGAGTAACAATAACAACTAAATTAATCTACTCTAAACACATACATCCTCTAGGCCACACAACACGTCTGCATGTGAATCCAAAAACTTACAAAATTCATCTAACCATAGCATATGAAATTAACTCATGATAAACAACATACATGAAAGCATTAACCCATTGCATAATATACAAAGTACAATAATGAATTCTTCCAAAGATTACATTAAGTCAATATACCATTACAAAGCTCATCTCCAAGATGAGGTAGATCATACAAAATGATTCAATTACAAAATACACGGATCCTTCTCGATTACAAATGAGTAGCATAAATGCATAGTGTCCCATTGATACAATGAACATAAGAGAAGTAACATATCCACAGATACGCACGAGCTCTTCAAATTGGAAGATCCTAGAGAAAGCCCAACAGTGTAAGGTGCACGATCCACCCAACCATGTGGTACTCATAGGCCCAACCCCCAAGCTAGGAGATAGTAAAAGGCAACCAAGACAAACCTACTACCTCTAGACACAGGAAACATACAAAACAGCACTATACCAGTAAACACATAACATAAGGTTATATTGCTTCCAGAACCACTAAATCAAGTACATCCACTATACAATACAAACCGACTATTGTCATAGGAGGAGTGTCATCACAAAGTTTACATTGGTTATCCTTAGGAGATCTTCCTAGGTCTTGACCCCCATCTTGGGCTATCCTAGTAACCTCTCATGAACTCTGGCCGCACATGCATACCAATGCAAAATTGATTATCTTTCGAGAAGACAAGGTAACGATCTTTCATTCCAGACCTTTCTGACTCATCTCAAGTCTAATATAAGCCCTTGAGCCAATGAGCGAGGCTAAATTATCAAGTTAGATTTATTAAGCTACCCTTTCCCCTAATATAGGTTATTTAATTTCCATTGATTAAACTAACTCTCATATGACTTGTCCTCGCACCACTTTGTGTGCTGGCCCCTGTTGAAAGCCACTCCCCTATTGACAACACAATATACTTATTTCACAACCCAAGGGTATATAGTGCAATAAAACTGATAACAAATAACCACCATAACTCAAGAGGTAACACATCCCTACGGATGTCAAATACTAAATCCCAACTACGTGCACTACCCAAGGAAATTTGTAGTGTCCCTCCGTTTGTGATATCGTCGTATTGTTTTTCAATTGTGGGAGGTAGGGTATCGTTTGATTTTAAATTGTTTTATTGTTGATTCTTTGATTAAATAGAATATTATTAATAATTTATTTGGTTTAAATAAATTAAGGTGAAAATATTTATTAAAATTAGTATTTAATTTCAAATGAAGAAAAAGGCTTTAGAATAAGTTTATAGAAGCATTTACATAATTGAATAATAGATGTTAATAAATTGAAATTTTAAATAAATAGATTTGTGTAAACAAGTCTAAACAAAAGAATAAATCTATAATAAGAATATGATAAATATATGTAATCATAATTGAAGATTCTCGGTAACTTCCCCGGTAATAGTCACTGGTCAATTAACAAGCGACATTCATTTTGTTATGAGATATTTAATAAGAAGTAAAGATAGTGGAGTCTATTTTAGGACTAGTTGTCTTGGATTTTGGCAGTTTAAAGTAAGATCTAAAAAAAAAAAAAGGAGTTATAGCATGTCGATTTGAGTGAGAGTTTTCTCCTTAATTTTTGTTGTGGTTGCCTTGCATGGGGGAAGGAATTTAATTTCATACCGATTATAATTGGTTGCATACGGGAATTGAGGAATGACTTTAGTTGGTTACCAATTATACTTGTTGCATGTTAATGCAGATAAGGGAATCGTTATAGTTTATTTGGCCGGGAGCACGCTTTTGAGGGGGTCAACTATGAAGGACCAAATGCCTACCAAAGTCATTGATGGAGTCCTAGAGACAAAAGGAGATGGGCTAGACTTGGATTTGAGCCTATGAAGGACCCAAATTTCTCCATGTCTTGATTTTCACAGAAGTTGACTACTGGAAGTGAGTTGGGGAGTGCAGGAGGAATGGATGATCTGGGTGGGGAAGAGTGCCGGGGACAGGAATGAAATAGTGAGTGTTTGCGGAGTGGTGCCTAGTCACTGCTACCTTCCTTTTTGCATGCCGGTCTACCAAGAACACTAAGGGGGAGGCATCTGCTATTGCAGAGGAGGAACGTGCAGAGATCTAAGGTAAGTACCTGTCGATTCATTTGTTTGATATTTTTCTAAAAAAATAGCCTGGTCAACGAGATCCATCCTGTGTATTCGCTGCTATCATTGTAGTCCATCAGATCACATTTATTTGAGGCATGCTGTCAAACAGTCACTTGCCTTACCCATGTTCTGGCAGGGAGGTTAACCACGCACACCAAATGATCAACTGTACATGTAATGCAATAGGGATTACTGACGTGTGAATTCTGTGCAACCCTCATCCACTAAACTACCTTTTTGTGTGCACCCAGAAGCGAGCAAAGTTTAGAATGTTAGGGCGTGTTCTTGAGTGCTCCTTTAGTCCAAAGTTTTTGAGAGGTTTCATGCAAAAATCGTTTTGTGCACAGTCTGCTACCACCACTTCTCATTCCATGTGTAACCTACCACTGTTGCTATGTTTAGAATTTGGGGGGGTGTATAAATTTAAACAAGCTCCCTGATAACATTTGCAACCTGGCACAACAACAACACTTGAACGTAGAAGACTGTAGAGGTGAGTATAGCCTTCCAGATTTCGTTGACAACCTGTCACATATGCAGTACTCGAAAAATAGAATGATGTAGAGGTTTTAAATAATCTCTCTGATTTCATTATCAACCAGACTCAGCTGCAACACTTGAACATAAAAGGAAGTTTAAATGTTTAAATAACCTGCTTGATTCTGTTGACAATCTATCGTAGTTGCAGCACTTGAAAATAAAATATTGTCAATGACTAATTTAATATGGAGCTTTCCATTGATCACAGTGAAGTTTAATTTCCAAACATCAAACTTGAGCATGTCTCTGGAAACTCGCCACCAAACAGAAATGCGTCAAGTTCTATAAAAAAGAAAAGTTGTACATTATTTCTCCTTCTCTTAAGTCACGTATTTGCACTTCACCTTTCTCCTTTCCTTCAGCCTTGTTGATAACTTTTGGGATTTGATAATAATGCAAGTAGATGGCGATATTTCCAAATTCCAATATTCACTTTCTTATATACTTGGCAATCTGTCACAGTTACAACATTTAGAGTTGAGGTATTGTGCAGAATTAAATAGCCTCCCTGAAGCCTTTGGTAACTTATCACAGCTGCAGCTTTTAGACTGCAAAGGTGTAGTAAATTAAACAATCTCTTTGATTTCATTGTCAACCTTGTCACAGTGGCGTACTTGAACATGGTTGGGTATATAGGCCTAAATAACCTCCTTGATTCACTTGGAATCTCTTACAGTTGTGGCACTTGAGCATAGAAGGCAGTAGAGGTTTAAAACACCTCTCTGATTTCTTTGGCAACTTGTTACATCTGTTGCACTCAAAAATTGAATGTTGTAGAGATTCAAATAATCTCCAAGATTCCTTGTCAACCTGTCATAGCAGAAGCAGATGAGTCCTTATAATCAATTATGTTTAATAGAATAAGACATTATTGATCTTTAGCTTGTGTGTTTTGTTTCTTATCCTCCACCTTAGAAATGTCACTATTCCTTGTTGATGGGAATGGTTCACATCCCTCAGAACACTTTCTCTTGCAACAGACTTGTTACCGAAACATTTGTATGACTTGGAGAATTAAGAGAGTAGGATCTATTTTAGTATTACTTTAAAGCAACCACTACCTCCACTCTCAATGTATCTTCAAAGGATTTGTGAGTTTTCGATTGTGTTAATGCTGAAGGATATCGGTGAGGTGGTTATTAATCAGGAAATATGATATTATTATTAATTTTCTTATGCATAAGAATGCTTATAAAAAGGATTTAGGGAATATTGTTGGAAGTTAGGATTATATGATAGATTTTGCATTTAGAAATCAAATACTCTCTCTTAGCGTCTAGTTGACCACTATTTGGAAATGTAGAACATGAGGATACTTTAAAATATAGAGATTGAATAGTTAATTTATTTGGAGTTATGCATTGGAAGGTTTATTGTTGAAAGAGTAATTTAACAGTGCATAGTATATTTGATATAATAGGGTATTTTTATTCCAAAGTCGAAGTTTGAAATTTAGAAGCGAAACTCTATAACTTAGGAACATTGAAAACCAAGTTAGGAGATATCTAACTTCTTATACCACATTCATGTACTTATGAGTGTTTATTAAAGATGGTTATTTAGTGATTATTAAATAAAAGAAAGTTTAGTAGGCTTGGATTAAAACCTGGAGTAGGGTAGAAATATCACCCTTATCATAAGGTTAGCTACTAGATAATATGACATATTTCTCTATTGATATACTTTAATTTGTGCTTAGATAGGTTTCAAAAGTATCTATTTTCAAGGATGAATTTGAAAGTAAATTCCTTATGAGAATTGATTCTCTTGTAGTTACTTAATAGATGACAGGTTAATTTATCATGTATGTCTTTATTCCATTATTGGAATAGTTGATGCATGACATATCATGTTGGTAAATTGGAAAATTTGGAATGTTTGAGTGTATTCTTGTGGTGAATTTTGTGTGTAATTTTGGAGTTTATGATGAATTTATTTATGGAGGTTGTTTTTGACTTTGAGTTGATGTTGGTTTTGAGAACAAGTTTTGTTGCCACCTTGTTGGGAAACCCTTGTTTTAGTGATTTATCAGTCTTCCAGAGAAAGGGAAAGAAAGGTGTTGCTTTATTATTGGCCTTCACTTTTGGTTCTTTGTGAACTATTGTTCGATCTATTTGATGTTATGGGTTTAGCCTTGCACTTGAAAATAGTTTCGTTATGAAGATTTTGTGTAGGATGGTGTATGCCTTGCTTAATGCAATTTATCATGTGGCTTTATATGTTGTGCATGGGGGCTTACCCTGATAGTGTCTTTTGAGTTTTGTTTCTCATAGGGGGAGTGGCTTTCAATGGGGGTCGGGACCCGGAAGAGGTCCCAGGATAACTCATTGGAAGTTATTAATCAAGTGAAAATGTTAATATTTAATTAGGGGTTTTGGATAGAATCACACATTAACAAGATATAAGTGAATGCCTCACTTATGGCTCAAGTGCTTGTATGGGATTGAGATGAGTTGAGAAGGCCTGGAATGGCAAGATCGTTATCTTGTCTTTATGAAAGATAATCGATTCCGCATTGGATTGCATGTGGGGCCGGGTTTTGTAAGAGGTCACCAGGGTAACCCAAGTTGGGGGCCGGGGCCTAGGAAGATTCGCCAGGGTAACCCATGCAACATTGCGATGACACTCTTCCTTTAACAACCATGTATGCTTGTTTCCCTCTATATTATTCTTGAGCCTCCGGAAGCACATGTTGGCATTTGTATGTTGATGCTTTATTGGTTGTTCCTTATGTTGGGCACATCTTGGGTTGGTTATATCTTATGTTGAGATTGCCTTATGTTATTGTGGTTCTTGTTGTGAAGTCTTGTATCCTTGTTCTGTATGATGGTTATCGTTGGGATCTTTCTTGTCGTCTCTTAGCATGGGGGGTGGGCCTTTGGGTCCACGTGGTTGGGTGGAATGTGCTATGCACCCCATTGGGTCCCCAGTTGTCGATCAAGAAGTGCAAAATTATACCTTGCAGAGACTCCTAAGTTGAACCAGAGTTGAATCTAGTATTGCAGCTCTGTACTCCTTCATTTCAAATGTATCATTCTATTTTATTGTATCTTCCCCATTCATGTTGGGAAGCGGCATTGTAATATTGTAACCTTTGATTAATATGTTGACCATGTTCATGTTATCTTATGATTATTGCTGTATACTTACATTTCATGTGATGTAATAAAGTTGTTGTGAAAAGTAATGCAGTCATGTAAACCCAAGGGATTTGTTATATGTAGTTCATGTTTAGTTTCCATTTCATGTGATATATGATTATTATGATGTATTTTAGTACTTTAAAAAAAAAATTGGTGCCATAAATGTTAGATGTATTAATATCCTTTGGGGTTGCTTTGCGGGGCATTACAAAATCTCAAAGGGTGAACAAAAGACACAACAACCCTTTCATAATTTACAATCTCTGGAAGACTTACATTTTCACAATAACAAATATCCCCCCAATACACCATTACAGAAGAATACATAATTAAAATAAGCAACTCAAGTAATTAAATGAACTACCATTAGGATTTCCTAAATCCAAATAAATCAATAACTCATATTTAAAATACATCACTTAAACATAATTCCAATTTATAAATCAACATTGAATTAAACTAAATGTTTAACTTTTAGTTTCACAACTACTCATAATAATTAACTCAATTTTCTCAATTAAAATAATCAATCATTTAAAGTTAACTATGCGTGCTTGCATGCATCAAAAGCAATAATATCCATCTAAATAAATACCATTTTTAAATGAAACAATAATACTTGCTTGAAATAATCCAACTTAAATATACTTCCATTTACAAACCATAAAGAAATTAAAACTAGTTGTTTAACTCCAATTTCACAAATACACATAAAATAAAATCTATTTCTCATTTTAAAATATTTCATATTAAAATATCTAATTGTGCATTTGCATGCACCTATTTTTCAATTATCTATTTAAATATACATATTATAAATAATATATATAATGTACATTATATATATAATATAATTATATATTTTATATTTTAAAAAGAAAAACATATGAAAAAAATAATGATATCTACATCACACAGGGCGGACGAAGGTTGTACAAAGCACAACCTTTACAAAGGCTAGTTGGGCTAGCTGAATACGCAACCATCCCCATAAGGGGGTTGTGGCCAGTGAGGCAGTGCTGGGAACTACCCATAGTCCACTTCCCTTTGTGGGGGTGGCTGTGGGGTAGCCCCCAACCTCCCTCAAAACATTTCATTTGCCTTTAATAACATTCACCATACGATAATTTTGTTTTTTAATTTAAAAAAAAAAAAAAATTCTCAGAAACTTTCATAATTTCAGACGATGTATATATTCTCAAATATATATACATACATAAAACACACACACACACACACACACACACACACACACACACACACACACACACACACACACACACACATATAAACAAATATCCAAAAAGATTGTTTCAAAAGAGCAAATTTTAAACAAGAGTTTTCTATAGAAGAATATTTCCAATTTTCACAGAAAAAAGTTTTCTACAGTTTCAATTTAATTTCAATAGAGGCTCAACAATTTAACTATAATTTCCTTCAAGGTAAATCCATTTCTATAACTTCATTTTAATAGAGGATTTAAAACATTTTCTACAAAGGGTGTAAATATTCTCAGCAATCATTTAAAAAAAAAAGCTTCTATAAACAATGAAATCCTCTTCTATAGGATACCTTTCCAATTTGCAAAACAATAATATTTCAAATAACCTTTTCAAATTAAATTTACAAAAGCAATAAAGAACCTGTTCTAGAAGATTTGTTGATTCAAAATTTGATGCAGAGCTTCCCCTTTAATTTCCAATTTTTCCAAAGCCTCTTCCCAGAATTACCACTTTCTAAAGAATAGAAAAATAATTTAGAACCAAAAAAGGAATGCAACAAAACTAGATCCCCAAATTTTTTGAGAGCTTTTATTTCCAAAATTTTTTACAACCTAAAACAAATTCAACCACTCTAGAATAACCTCTTCCTTCCGTGAAATAACCTCTTTTCATCAATCCCAATAATTTTCTCCGGGAATCAATTTTCAAACTACTACGTAGTAAATATCTTCTAACTTCTAGTTACAAAACAAATATCTATTCTACAAAAAACACAGATATTTCCAAAGATCTTTTATAGATATTATGCATTTGAAATTTAAATAACTTATTTATTTCAAATCAAATTTAATCTAATAATAAAATCACTTTATAACATAAATTAAATTAATTAATTTATCAATCATAAAGCCTCAACATCAATAATCCAGATTAATTAAACTAGCACTTGCACCCCAATGAGGTGCAATACTTACACCGATAGGCTGAGCCCACATTATTTATGGCCATAAAAAATAGCGGACAGTGTGAAGAAAGCAGTGATCTATCTCACCTATCCCTCTCTACCTCTCCCTTTCTCCCTCCCCCTTCTCTCTCCCTCTTGCTCTCTCCTTCCCTCTCTATTTCTCTCGATATCACATATCCCTCTATACCTATCTGTCCCTCCATCCCACCTATTTCTCTCTCACTCTCTCCTTCCCTCTCTACTTCTCTCCCTCTCTCACTTATTCCTATCTACCCCTCTCTTCTTCCCTCTCTAATTCTCTGTATCTCCCCTATCCCTCTCTACCTCTCCCTCCCTCCCTCTCTCTCTCTGTGGCTCTCTCTTTCCTTCTCTACTTCTTTCTATCCCACCTCTCTCTCATTATTTTGAAATAAAAGCTCTCAAAATTTAGGATCTAGTAAATATCTTCTAACTCAGTTACAAAACAAATACCTCTCTAGTAAATATCTTCTGCTTCTTTCTCTCCTCTCTCTTTCCTTCTCTATATGTCTTTCCCTCTCTCCGTCCCTTTACCCTCCTCTCTCTCTCTTTCTTTACCTTCCCTCTCTACTTCTTTTCCCTCCTCTCTCTCTCTTTCTCTATCCTTCCCTCTCTACTTCTTTACCCTCCTCTCTTTCTTTATCTATCTCACCTATCCCTCTCTACCTCTCCCTCCCTCTCTCCCTCCCCCCTTCTCTCTCCCTCTGCTCTCTCCTTCCCTCTCTATTTCTTTCTATATCACATATCCCTCCCTCCATCCCACCTATTTCTCTCACTCTCTCCTTCCCTCTCTACTTCTCTCCCTCTCTCACTTATTCCTCTCTCCCTCTCTCTCCTTCCCCCTCTAATTCTCTATATCTCCCCTATCCCTCTCTACCTCTCGCCTCCCTCCCTCTCTCTCTCTCACTCTCTTGGCTCTCTTTCCTTCTCTACTTCTTTCTATCCCACTTCTCTCTCCTTCCCTATCTCTATCTCACTTATCCCTCTCTACCTCCCTTCGTCCCTTTACCCCCCTCTCTCTCTTTCTCTATCCTTCCCTCTCTACTTCTTTTCCCTCCTTTGTGTGTGTGTGTGTGTGTCTCTCTCTCTCTCTCTCTTTGTGTCTCTCTCCTTCCCTCTCTACTTCTTTACCCTCCTCTCCAATTCATTCCAAAAATAGTTCACTTCCTATACAACTTTAGTTATATACCTCAGTGATTATCATGCCCAACATATGCCCACGTGTGAAGTCTCCAAGGCTCAATGAATGTTTCCTGCATTACCTTTCACATCACGGAGACAAACTGGAGTGTACAACACGTGCGTAATAGATCATGGTGGGGTTCCCAATGGGATTTCCGGCATTGGAGGAGATCTTGGTGGGGCCTACTAGCTAATTACTTTTATGGTATATATAAATTATTTTGTACTTAAATAGTTATTTCATTTATTATATAAATTTTATTTTTATTAAAAATTTATTATATTATTTTTTTATTTAAAGAATCATTTTTATTTTATTTATTATATAAATTATTATTAATTTTTATTTGTTTTTTTATTTTATTTATTTACATCTACTGTCGGCGCAGGAGCCAACTCTTTTCTCACCTGACATCCAGCCGGCAGCTAACTTCTGATGGTGACAGGTTAGCGTCCACGGAACGACGCCATTACAACGCTGTCGTAGTTTTCCTTTAAATTCAGCGATCACTTATGCCCGTCAAGCAATTTTTTGGCAGTTTTCACTGTTTCCATTCTTCCTAACATACTCTTGGATAGCTTGCAATAGATGCATAGAAAATAAAACAACAACTAAGTTTTATTTAAACAAAAATTTATATTAGAAATATACACAAGATTAAGTTTATTTAACATAATGAGTGTTGAAGGAATCGTTAATTTTATTTTCTATTGATAGAAAAATTATGTAAAAGGAAACGACGACGTATAAGTAGCGTCAAATTTTAAACCCTCCTGCGTGGAGCCCGAGATGCCTTGGTGTTTCCTATTTCCCATGCAGAATAGATTAAAAAATATTTAAAGATGATTTTGGTCGACTCCACCTTCCACTCTTCGGTACAGAGATTTGATACCATTCAATTGCAGCTCTTCCCTAACCTCAACCAATATTCGTGGGGTTCCCACCGGCGTCAGACTGGGGGAAATGTCGGTGGGGTTCCCCCACGTAGAATAGCCTATTGGCTAATAACCAATCATAACATTTATAAATTAATTCTTACAAATAAACCTTGCACAATAAATAAAATAAAAAGAAAAATGTGGGTAAAGAATACAACCAATACATGGACTAACGACACACTGTAACTAGGGTAAAGGTTTGACTAGGTAAACCTGTTACTATCTCCCAATCAACATTACTGTTGGGTAGTGGATACGCTCAAACCTATGAATCCAGGTGAAGTCATTTTCTTGTACCTGCAAACCTACAAACAAAGCATATGTCGTACATGTATTCAGATAATAAATCATACACACCGTGAAGAGAGAATCGTGGAATCGTAGGGCACTCGCATGCGAGTGATGCAATCTCGTTCCCTTCACCAATACCGTGTTATAATAAACTGAGGAACTACAACATCTTTTAAAATACAGATGAGCATATATCAATCACTCAAATAATCACTTAAAACTAGCATAAAGCATGTCATAAACCCTCAATATAGTGTATCATCTCATCAATATAGATCTATCATCGCTCCACTATCAACGATCAAATAACAATAACATAAAATATGGTCTATCAATGTATCTGAACTGTTAGAGAAAACAGAGAAAATCAGAGGGGTGTTACAGAAAGATTGTTGTAAAAATGTATCTTTGTAATATAGGTTTGTTCATTTGTAGCTCTTCAATACATTTTTTCATGTATCTTCACAATTTGGTAGAAATTTATGTTTAAAATTATTCATATTTTCCAAGGTATTCTTGATTACTTGAGTATATGCTCTTCTTATTCTAGGCGCTCTTGTTGGGTACAAAGATGGAGACATTTCTCAAGATGGACGAGGAGAGAAGAATATAGAGGGAGAGAGATAAATAGATAGAGGTAGAGATGAATATAGAATGAGAGGAAGAGGGAGAAAAATAGATAGAAATATAGAGAGATAGAGGGAGAAATAAAGATAGAGATATATCTAGGGAGATAGATGGGAGAGATAGAGAGGAAGAGATGAAGAGATAAGGAGTAAGAGAGAGAGATAGAGAGAAATATATGGTGAGATAGAGTGATATAAAGATAGAGATATAAGGAGATATAGAGAGAGGGGGAGAGGGAGAGAAATAAAGATAATAATAGAGAGAAGTAGAGAAAGACAAATAGAGATGGAGAGGGTGATAGAAATAGGGGAAATAGAGAGAGAGAGGGAGATAAATGAGAATAGTAAGACATAGATATAGAGATATATGGGAAGAGAATGGGAGAGAGAGGTTGAGATATAATGATAGATAGGGGAACAGGGAGGGAGCAAGAGAGGGAGAGATTGGGAGAGATAGAGAGAGGTAGGGAGAGAAAGGAAGAGAGATAGGTAGAGGAGAGAGAGAGAAGATGGGGTAAAGGGAGAGAAAGAAGAAGAGGGGGGAGAGGGAGAGGGAGATATAAAAATAGAGGATGATATAGAGAGATAGAGAGGGATAGGAAAAGAGATAAAGAGATAAGGAGATAGATAGATAGGGAGATATATGTAAAGAAGGATATGGATAGAAGGAGATAGAGAGATGAGTGAGAGGGAGATTGTGTGAGAAATAAAGATAAATATATAGAGTAAAAGAGATGGAGTGAATAAGATAGAGAATGACGAAGGGGGAGAGAGGGAAAGGATATATATATGTATAGGGATAAAGATAAAAAAATATATGTAGATAGATATATATAGAAAGAGATAAAGAGAGGAGTGAGAGAGAGATAGAGTTAGAGATAGACGTAATGAGGTATAGATAGAGAGGGGGAGGGAGAGATAGGGAGATAGAGATAGAGGGGCAAGAGTGAGAGAGAAAGAAAGTGATAGAGATAAGTAATAGAGAGTTAGAGATAGGTGAAAAGATAAAAAGATAGAGATAGAGGTAGGGAAGGAGAAAGAGGGAGTTTGTGTATATGAGTGAGAGAGACATATGGAGAGGGATATATATTTACAAATAGATAGATCTAGGCAAGGAGAGGGGGGAGAGAAATAGAGATAGGAGAGAGAAGTAGAGAGAAATAGAAAGATGGAGTGATAAGGAGAGAGGGAGAGATAGAGATAGATATAACTTGGGAAATATAGAAGCAGTGTGAGAAAGATAGACAAACATATAGAAAGGGAGCAATGGAGAGAGAGAGAGAGGGAGATGATGAGAGAGGGGCAGGTGGAGAGATAAACAGATAAAGATATAGGAAGTGATATAGAGAGAGGTAGAGAGGAATATATAGAGGGGGAAAGGGTGAGATACAAGTGGTGATAGAGAAAAGCAATAGAGAGGGGGTAGAGGTAGAGAGATAAAGATAGGGTGGGATAAAAAGGGAGTGCATGTAATATGATAATATTATGTTAAAATAGTTACATTATATAATAATTATTGGGGCAATGAGGGTGAAAATTATTAAATATATATAATAATAAGTATTATAATTTTTTTTATTAAATTTCTATTATAATTTGATGTTTAGATAATGTTATAATATTATTTAATTTAATGTAATTTTAAAAATAATTATACAAACACACAATATTAATATTATTGTCATTTTGGATTCCTACAATTGATATCTCTTGACGTTTTCTATATAGACTATGTGATAGGATAGATATGCTAGTATCTAAACAATTAAAATAAACTATTTTTTTATAAAAAAATAATTGTTAAAAATAATGTTAATGTTATAAAAATATATTTTTATTTTTAGGTAAAAGTACATGAAATAATTCCCTTTGTCTATAATAAAAACTAATTAAAATACAAATCTCTCTCAAAAATCCAAAGTTTAGTTTATGACTATATGATTAGAGTTAAGGAATATAGTGAAGATAAAGTTTAGAAAATTAAAAATAACAAATTATAGGATCAGGTCTCATCTTATTTTATTTAATATAGAAAATATATATTTAAAATATGATCTATTGAATTGTGTCTCTCTGTGGAAGAGAAGCTATGAGAAGTTAATGGATTTTTGAGAAAAACAATAACGATTCGCTTCACTATTGTTGAACCACGTGTTAGTCAAGCGCATCAACAATCAAGTCTTTTCCATGCCTTTGTTGCGCTCTTCCACTAGCCCTCTACTTGGCATAGAATCACATTTTTTCACTTTACTACCAAACTCATATCCGCAAACCCAATAATTGTGCACCCTAACTTCACGCTTCTAATTATCCTATGTGGAAATTTCAAATCACTCCCATTTTTTTATAACAACTTACTTGGTAAGTCCCCTGCTTATAACTTTTGTTTCAAGGCCACATCATCAAATATGATGCCACATCAGCATACTTTTTGTCAAGGTGTCCAAAAAGGCCCAAAAAAAAGTGCTACCAATACTTGTGCATTCACATCATGGATTGTTGAGCACTAATGTGGCATCACATGATTGGTTGTTTTTTGGATAATGTGTGTGGGTTTTTTGGTTTTTTCTTTGATTTGTACAATACACCTCACCAATTCATTTAATTTTGACAAGAAGAATAGACATTTCAAAATTTGTAAGTATTACTCATTAGCTTTGTAAGTAGGTAAAATTAGCCAATTTAGGGGGAACAATCACAAGTTGCAGTTCTCACTATTCTACAATATAACAAGATACATGTATAACTAGTATATCTATCTTTATACAAAATCTATATAAATAAACGCTGAAAGATATATTCTTACAAATGTTAAGTTATATTAATCATCAAATTATTTATGTAATGCCCCGTCGTGCAAACCCCAAAGGAACTAATTAAGACGCAACAATTTTTTTTAAAAGAACATAATAACTTACTTAAGTATTCCAATATTACATTGTTCTAAGATGTACAACTAAATCCCTTGGGGTACACGAGGTGACATTACTAATACTAAACCAACCCATAACAAAGATAATAAATTAAACAATAAAATTATAATTATGTGAATCCATTCACGATAACTAGAAATATGTGAGTATCCTAATTAAAACCATACATACATATGACAATAAATGAAATTATAAAGATATAAAGTGTTATATATTTCGTCAGATACAACACAACATAACCAACTATTACAAGTGATAGTTCCTGAATAAATACATGGCCTGAATATACATTACATCCAAATGATAGTACAATACAACTGTCTGAAAATACATCTCAATAACCACATATACAAATTACATCAAGGTCATCCCAACACACGTGGGAGACGATACATCAATGAATCCATTACATATGAGGCATAAATATACATATGGTACATAAGAACACTGGATCAAACAGCATCTGCCAAAACCCTGCAATGAAAGAAACAACTACATCCAAAGGGAACCCAACGGGGTGCGAAGCACGTTCCACCCAACCACCCCCGTGCTGGGAGTAGACAAGGAAGGATCCCTGACCAAGCACGTCTAACAAAAAACACAAGACTAATTCCAGATAGACAACTTAACATCAAATACCACATAGAAACTAAGCAACAACAATTCATCAAAAGACATGACAATAGGCCACTTACGAAACATAACAATAAATCACTTTCCAAAATTACAACAACAAGTCACGAAACACATTATCATTAAAAACAAAAATCATAATATCAATGACTACTTCTAGAGGACTTCAATAACACAAATGGAATGTTAGAGGAGAGTTTCATCGCATGGCTTAACATGAATTATCCAGACAACCTATCACAAGGTGTCACCTCCATCTCTACATGGATTATCTTGACAACCTAGCAAAGGTGTCGCCTCCATCTATGGTTCTCCTGATAGCCTATCTCAAGGCGCCGCTCCATAGGGTCACTTATGCGAAATCTTTAACCTTTCATGAAGACAAGGCAACGATCTAGCCAACCACAACCTTCTCGGTCCCCTTTAGTCTGTGATAGCACTAACAGGCAGACGAGGAAAATCACAATTATATTGTTAATGTTTAAACCCCACCCATGATTAATTGCTTAGGTTATCACTAATTACTCTAACTCTAGGTGGGTTACCCTAACAACCCCTTTGTGCGTCGGCCCCCACTTAGAGCCACTCTCTCTAAACACTCAACACAAAAAAATATCCAACACAACAAAATTATATCAACGAGAAATACTGAACCACAAATGGTTCCTCCGCAAGGCATAACCATCTCGCCATAACATATGAAACATATCCACAAATGGTACAATCCAAGAGCAAACTAAATCATAACCATGATCAAAACATAAACCAAGTATCAAAACACGAGATCACAATTACACATCAGTAACCTCGCCTCTGGAAATTCTTAAACCATAACTTAAGCTCCTATAACATGATACATTGACTCTAGGGTTTTCTCACATGACATAAACCCAAAACGAAGAAAAACAACATTAATTAAAAGAATGACCTTGAGAATAACCAATACATACACACTACCATAAAACTCATCTTACAACAGATTTTTCCAATTGAATAAATCATCAACTCAAGAAAAGCCGATTTAAATTCAAAACAAAAGATTTATTCCTAACCTGCCCCATTACATTAAACATTACAATTTTCCTAAACTTACCATATTAAATTCATATTCACAACAAAACAAATCTATTACATATATATTCATATATATATATATGATTTTTATGTGTATATATATATACATAAAATAAAGCATATATATATAAATAATCATTTAATAAAATTAATACATCATATTGCAAATTTTAATTTTATATATATAAACATATATATATATATATATAAAGTGAATTAAAAACAAATCAAAATAAAACAAAAAACAAAAATAAACAAAAAACTTTAAAGACTGCCTCGCACCACACACTGGCTAACACCAATGCTTAAGCAATATACCACCCCCTGTGGTGGTCACAGCTCACTTGGAATATGGGTGGTGGCCGCCTACTTCACCCCCAATAAAAATTTAATAATTTTTTTTTTTAATATCATTTCTTTTAAATCACAAAATTTGAAACACATTTTTTTTTTAATAGCATATTGTATTTTATAAACAATATCGAAATTTGAAATATATATGAATTTGTAAATAAATAAATAAATAAATATATATATTAACTTTATTAAATTAATATCCATTTTAAATACATTTTCGAATAACTACAATCTTGAAAACAACAACTTAATATAAATATTTACTCTATACATATGACGAAATTTTGTATAATTTAATTCTTTTCACAGAATGAAACTAAACCCAATACACAATATAAATACATATATATATATACAAATATTGCAATACCCTCAAATACTAAATATAAATATTATTCTGTATATAATTTTGAAATCCAAACCAAATATATATATATATATATATATATATATATATATGATATAAATATATATATATATATATATATAATATGTATATATATATATTACAAGATTTAAAATGAATATTATAACCAAATAGATTTTTCAATAGATCCAGTATAATGACATGTAAACTCAACCCTCAATCAAAGATGATTTTTATTTCAAACAATAAATTTCACTACAAACTATATTGAAGAATTTCAAAAAGATTTATTAAAGTTTTCCACTAAAGATTCGAGGGTTTTAATACAAACAAGTTTTCAATTCACAGAATCATTTTCAAAAGAGATAGAGGAATGGATTTCTCAAACTCAGCAAACCAGATTTTACTTAGAGAACAATAAAATAATAATAAATTAACAAAATAAAACTTGGAGTCCTTCGTTCGATGAAGAATCCTTCCTGTAGCCTCCTCTCGATTTCCTCTTGCAGCTCTCTTTTCGAATCTAAATTTCTTCCAAACAATAATTTTACACAGAAGCACCCCCAAACTATTTTTTTCTTTTTTCTTTTCTTTTACCGACCCAAAACAACAGAGAAATCTTCTATGTGTGAATAATTCCCTCATAAAAATAATAAATCAAAATAAATAAAGCTCTTTCGCTTTTCCTCAAAAATCCTCTTTTCTTATTGGTCCTTTTTCCAGCTTTTAAAAGCACACACTTATCTAAAAAAATTTAATTAAAAATAAATTATTTACACAAGATATTTTCCACACAAGATTTTCTAATTTAATATTAATAATAAGATAATATTTAATTATCAACATCAATATTCATTTAATTTAATTTCTTACACTTTAATTAATTAAATCACTTTTTAATTTACAATATATTTAAATTTAATATTTTACTAACTTACAATTAATTAAAACAACAAGACAACTTTAATTAATTATCTTATAAAATAAGATTAATTAAATAAACACTAACCATAAATAAAAGTAAATACTCAACAATCAAACTACATAATGACAAGGACAAAACTTCAGTCATGACACAACAACTCATAACAGGACGACAGACTTGGGACGGGGATACTTCCAAATCAACTCCCTTTTTCAACATTTTACCCGTTGGGTTAAATTAATGCTCGCCCTGTTCTACCGAAGCAGGTGGAATTGAGACTTATTCTTGCAAATACTGCATCCAAATAAACGTCAAGTAGCACATGTATATATAATCAAAAATATCATATCCTGAGAAGGAATTGCAGCGTAGCATGGCACTCGTAAACGAGTGGTGCTACACTGTCCTCTCATCTAAGTTATACTAACAATTACAATATCAAATCTGAAATAACATTCTTAAATTAACTAATCACATTATAACTAATTATTAAACCATTGCATAATAAAATAATTCAAACACCACATAAAGTATCATAAATCATAATAATAATGTCAATTGTAGCAGTCAACTAAACTACGCATCCACACACACCAGACAATAAGTAATAACAATCACAGTCACAAAGCATCAATCCAAACCACGGAAGTATCATATCCAAACAACATGAGGGGTATTACAATTTACATTAATCATATAATAATAGTTATAAAGATTAATCATATAATAATATTAATGCAGTAATGAATTTGATTTTGAAAAAGATAGAGTTGTGCTATTATGTTGTAGTAGCCCTGTTGGCTCACTATTCAACTCTAGGTCTTGCTGATTGTGAACTTTCTATGTGTTCAGAATTTTTTCTTGTTTCTTGGTGTTTTGGGGTTTATAAATCAAATATTAAATGATAAGGCTGCATTGTAATAACAATTATAGTCAAGGACATTTACCCTCATTAATTGTCAAAGCAAGAATACATCAACTCCAACGCATGAATATCTTTATTTTATTAGCATAGAGGTTCATGAACTTGAGCAATCTATATGAAATTACACACAAATTGAAATTTAAACAAGTCTAATTTTTACAGAAAAACCTGATAAGTTGGCTATAGCAGCTTCCAATTGAAATGCAACCTTAAAATTTTCTAACACAACAACCAATAAATGAATGTCTCCCTATTTTGTATGGTTCTTAATTGTAGATCAGACCTAGCTGCCACTTTTAGACAAGATTTTAGGCTCAATAACCAAGTGATCTTCCCTAGGGAAAGTACGCCAGGCCCTAAAAGAGTACGACTGGTTGTAGGATGTTTCTCCTTGAAAATATGATCACAAGTGATAGTCACTTGGATTGGTATAACAATCTTCCCAACTTGGAAGTGATTGTAATAGCTTCAGGAATGCCCAGAATGTACAACCAGCAGATAAAACACTAAAAAAAATAGTACGGTCAGCCTCATAAAAACCTTTATCCACCAAGAAAATGATGTAGTCTGACCTGAGGGATTTTTTCTACAACTGCTATTCAAACCCTTCAACAACCAATAAAATCTCCACCAACACACATGTAGAAACCCTACATACCAAGTTGAGATGGCACAACAATAATAATTAACCTTCTTCAAGATATCTTTAATGCCCTTTAAAATTTGCAAGTAGATTAACTTTGAAATCCCTTGAATACTGTAGCAGCACTGTAGCGGCACTATTCACGAGTACTGTAGCGATTTACTATTCACATATACTATAGTGTTTACTATAGCAAGTACTGTAGCAGCCAACAATAAATAAATTCCACAATGCATCTGCAATGTCTTTTTAACCAGCAGCCATATAGTCTTCACATATTTAGTAAATCTTCAACCCTAGATGAAATTCTTCACTTTAAAGCTCAAATAGAACACTTGTATTATGCCCTCTGTATGCCTAATTCAGTAGATATCTCACTACTTCAAAAGGTTGCAACAATGGAGAGTGAACGTTCTCCAATGGAAAACTGATTCAGAAACCCTTGGCTTCCTCTCTCAGACAAAACTCATCAATAGCAAATGCTCAATCCTATGCCAAAAAAATAACTCCAAAGTGAATTATATAAGCCCTCAAGAGAAAATCAAACTTCTCCATAAAAATCCATTTAATGGGTATGTGTAGTATCATAATGGGCCAAAAAGTGGTGATATGATGGGTATTTGTAGGGTATGTGGCTGACGACTTTTTTTTTACCCAAAATTGATGAAACGAAAATGATTTTTGAAGGAGATTCTCAGCTTTCCACCAAATAAATTATGCTTTACTTTGAATTTAATAAATAATTATTATTCATTTTCTATTTGAATTACAACTAAAGTCCTAATTGATAGGCTGATTGAAAAACATCTATAGCTTTCAAATGGTATCACATTTTTTTGAATTGAAGATAAGGTTACATATTCTGTGTTTTAATATCATAGATTAAAAAGAAAATTGAATTTCATGAATTTTAAATAAGTTAAGGGTGGTTAGAGATGCTAAAAGTTTTTTATATTTTTTAAAAAAGTTGTAAAAAATTCATAATTCACTATTTACTTGGAAAAAAATTACAAAAAATATGATCACATCTGACATGAGTCCCTACTTATATCTAAAAAATCTTGATAAAAAAAATATAACCATTGTATAGGGTGGCTCTATTTGCATTAATCCACTTCTTTATTTTTCCCTAAAATTTAAGTAAAATTACTACATTGAAATTTCAAATTTTCACCAAATAGTTTTTTTTTCTTAACAAACCTAGTATTTTAGAAACTAAATTCAATTTGCTACAAATTCTATTCTTACATATTTTTGAAATAATATAGATAACTTATTCAAATTTTTATGTCAAGTTGCCTAACTCTGATTTTTTTGAATTTTTTCACTTAAGGGCCCATTTTTTCCATGATGATCCTGCACATATCCTAATAACATTAAAATGCTATTTTATTGCATCTTTTAATATTTTATGAAGAACTTAGGAATTGACACCCAATAAATAATTAAATAAATTCCCCCTTTTAATGATGCCTTGACCCTTAATATTAAGTTAAGTTATAACTTAATAAATTATAATCTTTTTAAATAATTAATGTTTATTTAAGCCAAATAAACATTAATATCTCCATGAATACTCATTATCTCTGAGCGTCGTCTGAACTAGGAGCTGAGCTGATGGAGCTGCATACGATCACACACCTTACTAAAAATAGTAAGGTTCCCTCTCTATCCATTCTTGATTTACTATAAATAGTAAGTTGAGCATACGGAGTCCTGAAGACTTCAAACGAAAGCCAAAGCTGCTAGTTTTTGAACACTAGAGATGATACAACCCCCGAAAGACCCCCTAACCAACCTAATTAGCCTACGAGGGCTAAAAATAATAGGCTAATCTCCTCTAACAACTGATGTCAATAAAAAGGGGACATTATAGTCCGCCCTCCCTAAAATTGCTTGTCCTCAAGCAATCTCGGCTACCAGAAGAAAATCCTTTGTAATATCTCTCCACCAGGATCCCATGGGTAGAGCTGTGTAATGTCCTCGATATCCTTGAACAACTCCTGTAATACTAACAACAAAATAACTAATTGAACCTACTTCCCCCATCCAAACTCACCATTTGGTGTCATTGGAGTACAAGTCTTAGTAGGAAGCAACTCAAGAAACTGACAATATTTGCTTCCTAATTTTGTGCAAGGTGAACTATCATAACCGATGTCAAGTACCTGCGTCGCTGAATTGTGCATCTAAGATAGGTTGCGCACATGAGGGTCAAACACGAAACTTTATGCACTCCTCACTGTGTATACCTCAAAAAACTCCTCTACGAGCCCTGTCTAAAACCCTGATGCACTGGAAGGATCCCAAACACTACAATCAGTGCTCATGTCTAAGTCCAGGTCAAGAGTGGAATCAACATCTAACCCAAAAAGTGGGTTATCATAAAACAGTATAGCATCTGCCTCAAACAAGGGGTTGTTCACAAATTGAACAACACCATTATGCTGATCTAAAGCATACAACTCTTAAACCATGGAGTCATCAACAAACATGAACTCCTCCTGAATCAACTCCTACTCTATCTCATTACTCTTCTCTCTACAGAGCAAGATAGAATGTAAGCTCCCATCTGTAATGCCCCTCAACACATGGCTTTTTCCATCAACCTCAAATGACATCTCTATCTTAGGTACATCGACGGTAAATACTCCTAAGTCTTGGAGCCATTTCATGTCCAAAACTATATCCATCCCACCCATGTTGACCACATAGAAATTAGAATGTAGTTCATAGCAGTTCAACATCAAAGTGAGATTAGTAAGCTGCCCAGTGCATACAAGAGTATATCCATCAGCAACTCAAACTCTGAGTCCATCAAAGTCCTCTGCCGTGAGTTTGCATCTAGCCACCAAACCTTCACCAATAAAATTATGTGTTGCTCCAGTATCCAACATAGCAACACAACATTGCCCATTAATTGTTCCCCTAAATCTAAAAGTGGCCTCATCCTAAACATTAGAAAAGAATGCCATAGGAGCCAAATTCCCATTAGCAGATGCTTTCTCATCCTGATGATCCTCTGGAGTTGATTGATTTGAGCCTGAATCCTCATAATATGCCCATATGATTCGATTTTCTTTGCCCTTAGGTCTCAAAGGGCAATCATGATTTGGGGTGTAGGGTTCCTTACACCAAAACCATAATTTCTTTTTTCTCAACTCTTCACGTGACTCCTCAACTACCACGGTTGCTGGTTTCTTTTTCTTATCATTAGTTTGTTGAGAGTCCTCTTTGCCAGTTGAAGGAATATCCCTATGCGAACACTAGGGCTACTCTATTGGCGAAGAGGATTGCTTGATAAAATCTATGTATTCAACAATTTCAAATCATCTTTTAAAATTATATTCGGCAAAAAAAAATTTCTTAGGTGAATCTTGGAGATAAGAATCTACTTTTATATTACATCTAAAACCCTTTGTACTTCTATTGCTCGCTTGCATGTATCCAAGGATTCCCCACATTTTCCTAAGTGAGGAGTCTTTGCAGGGTTCGAACTCGGGACCTCTCGTTAATGGCTACACTGCTAATTGGTCCCATAACTCTGGAATCAAAGCATTTTAATCATATTATTTTTTTAAGAAAGGGTTTCTGGAATTCAAGCTCATCTACTTTTAGAAATTTTACAAAAGTCATTTTAATTTGATTTGCATGAACAAGACAAAGAAACAACATCAATTGCATCCAATCCATAGCATGAAAGCCATGTATTTGAAGATGCATAGTTTTCTTTTTACTTTAAAATCTTTGAGAATTTCTGGACAAATATGATATTGTTCCACATATCCAAAATTTAAGCAATTTTAAGCAACAGATGAGTCTTGGCTTTGGAGAAAGCATGTTTTTTGTGCAAATATGCAGTCCCCATTGACGTGAAGTAGTTGTTAGGGTTTAAAGGACATGTGAATCGTTTGTGTTTCGTCTGCATTTTGACAATGAAGAGCAGCCATTGAACAATCAATTGACACGCTGACTGGTACACATTGTATTCGCAGAGTGTGTGGACTTTTGTAGACCAGTCCTATCTTTGTAGTGGGTGCTGTCATAATAGTGGTTTACAATTGCTGAGAGGAACGGATTTTAGCTGAAATCACATATTTTTAGAAAATATAATGATTTAAGCCTTAAAAAGTTCCATTTTAAGGATTCCAATTGAAGAGGGATTGATCAAATCACCTTAGATCAAACCCCTGATATAGAACCGCTAGTTTTTAAACCATACCCTATAAATGCTGCCTCCTATACACCTAAAATGCTCGATAAAAATTCCACCTTTGATTTAGCTTTGGGGAACAAATTAATTCATTTAAAATTTATTTAAAATGATTATGGTATTCCTCAGAACAAGCTATCCAATGAATATAATTTTAATATGTTTTGGTTTTGTTATGTATTTGTTTTTAAAGTTTTATTAAACATAGGTTTTTCATCGAAAATGAATTTCTTTGTTCTTCACATGTGGAAAAATAGAAGATTATTAAAAAAAAAAATTGAAAAATATGAGTGCACCAGATATTGAAGTCCTTGATCCAAATAAAAAAATTAAATTAAATTCTGACATATACAAAAAAAGTTACTATACCTGGTCATGACCAGAACCGAATTGTAATTCGTTTGACTTTGAAACTTGATTAAGGAAAAATATTCATCAAAAACTATCTAACCAAGTGGAAGCACTAGATATCAGAGTTACAAATCTAAATTCTGAAAGAATTTTAGAATTTTTATCCTTCATGGAAAAAAAGTTATGCGTTATACGGTGTGCGTCACTTTTTAAAAATGTTGTTTTTTGAAGAAAGAAAAAATTCGTGGGAGATGGAAAAAGAAGTGCAATTTGATTCAAAAAAATTTGAAAAAAATATTTTTAGAATATACAGACAAAATTTGATAAAACTCTAGTTTGCACCATCTTCAAATTCCTCACAATTTAGCCGCTATAGGTGCCCGAATGTGAAGATTTAGTTAAAAATAATAATTTCAGTGTCCAGTTTGGCCAAAAATTGTAAACCACTATTATGGGATCACCCTAGTGGCGTGAACACAGGTGCAAACAATGGCATGTGAATAGAGTAACAAATGGTTCTTTTTGCAGAGAAGCACGAAGAAAAATGTCATCCTATTATTCCAAAACTTTTTTGTTTATTAGTTTTGTTTTCTTTCCTTTTAAGTCCACGAGCAATGTCAAACAAAAACACATAGCTTATGAACGTCAACAAAGACCAAATGCAAGTAGTCACCTGAATGCCAATTTTAATCACACGAATAAAAATGTACACAAAAAAATGCCGCAACGCCTTTCGGTGTAGAATATATATCTCATTCCATAACCCAAATGATAAAAAAGCCATGTGATTTTAAAGGCAAGAGGTGCTTACAGCTTAGTGACATGGAAAGTGGTATTTCACTCAAAAACATAGATGCACATGACCCCAAGCAGACCGTTTGTCTCAGAAAGAGTATACCAATTTGGATCTTTGCTACTATAGGGATTCAAACTAAAGTCCCACTTCGAAATCTTCATTTTGCTGGCAATTACTTTGAGCGCCTCAACTATCAACACCACAAACAAACAAGCTAAAACACATTATTTTTTTGAAATGAACCCCTACTAATTTAGTTTGAGAAACCAATCTAAAGTGAGGTTTCACTTTCTTTCAGATTAGTGGTTGCACCAGCTTCACTGATTTGGGGAGAAGAGCAGCAACAATAGACAATAGCATAGAATAAAATTATAAAAGGGACCTGCGATTTATAATTTGTGTGGCTTCCCATGACAAAAGCTTAAATATTCAAGTTGAAATGAATGATTTTAACGATGTCGCTATACAGAAACCATAGTTCGGTACCAAGCTTTGCTTGCTACCTTGACTGCTTATTCACGCATGTGTAGAGGCTTACGACTTCAATAATCGTGTTGTTCAAGGGTGAAAGCTGAAAGTAGAAATTAGTGCCCAAGTGGTGTGGAATATGCTTTGTCTTCCTACTGGTCCAAGTGTAGAGTATTGCACAATAGAAACTTTGCAAGACACATGGGATATCTATAGGGACAAATCCAATTTCTTAAATGTTAGATTTAATGGAGACAAACAAAAAGCAAATACATAGAAACACAATAACTTGTTAAACACATCAGATTTGATTACATCTACAAAATCAATTACATCATGCCTCTTTTATAGAGGATTTTACAACTTATAGGAAAAATCTAGAACATGCAAACTAGAGAAAAACTTAACTAAATTTTATCTTATTTCTAATTACAATAGATATTGCTCATGCAAAATTGTAGTTTCTATTTCTACAACCAATGTTTCTATTTCCACAACCAATGGGAGAAATTACTTTCTAACACCCCCCCTTAATTTCACTTTAACATTTTCATATTTTGTTTTTCAAATCTTTTGACTCACTCAATCTTCGATCTTCATGATACCTTCAAATTATCTTCAACTCTTGACCAATTGTTGCCGCAATCCTTCAAACTTTGTTTGAAAACCAACATTGCTTTTAACAAGCCAATATTTAGGCTTATACATCCTTTTAAAAATACCTATAACTTTTCTCCAATTGGATCCATCAATCCACCCATAATTTATCTGCATACAATCTTTCACAGATTGTCGATTCCATTCTCTATTCCAACATGAATTTTTAGAATGATTCTTCAACCCACAAATTTTACAAGGATTAAGATCCCAACATTTCTCTTTTCTATGTCCTCCCCTATGACAATGAGAACATTGCATAAACTCTATTCTTTTAACTAATTTACATGAACATGTAATGCTTACATCATTTCTATCTTTCCCAACATTTCCTAGACCTTCATTTCTTGGCCTCACAATTGGATGAATGGGCTCTCTCATTCCTTGCCCATGTTTTCCCAAACCTTTACCTGCATATCCCATTTTATTCATAATTTTCAAACCAACACTATTCTTATTACAATTAACATGATTTTTAGATCCAAACACATCATCATCTTTACATTCTTCATCTATACATTTTTCATCATAAACAATATTAGCTATATCACACAAACCACTTTATTTATCAATTGAACATTACAAATCCTCTATACCACAAGCAACATCACTTACCAAGTGTTTTTTCTTTAAACATTCATTTTCTTCTTTCAACTTACATATTTCTTCCTTCTGCAAACAATTTTCTTCTTCTAACAATTTTAGCTTTTGTTTCAAAATATTGTTTCATTTTCTTAACCTCATCAAACAATTTTAATTTTTCTTCTAATTCTTCATTCTTTCTTTTAAAGTTACCCAATTCTTTTCCACAATTCTCAATTTCACATAAACACTCATATTTCTCTTTTATCAACTCCTTTATTTTTCTTGATAATTCAAATTTATCATTTTTAACTTTCACCAATTCTTCCTCCAAAACTTCATTTTCTTTCTTAATACATTTATCAGCTTTACCCATTGAATCAAATGATTAAATACACCTTACCTTTGCACTTAATTGTTCAAACTAGAAAAATAGTAAAATCAAAGGTACGATGGGAAACATTTCCAATGTCAATCTGATTAAAATAGATTTTACTAATTTAACACTAAAGTCTATCATTAGAGATGATCTGTTACCAGTACCGCAATTACGGATTCCTTTTGCAAGTTTGATGTATGAAGACATGAAGGATGCATGTTCTATGCTTGCTTTCTTCTTTGGGAAAGAGTCTGAAGCAAATGTCCATGATTTCCAGCTAGCAGCTATCTTGCAGCTAGAAATGATGCCAAGATAAAAGCAATGTAGAATGGATTTCACACATTCAATATTTGAAAATATACATGCTCAAAATATGAACTTTGGATCAATCACTACTTTTAGGTACTCTTCTTTTCTTTTACACCTCATGCTATGCTAGAATCTTGAATTCTTCTCCTAGTAGTTTAACATTAATACTATGGACATGTTTGTATACCCACACATGTCGATTTTGGTATCTTCCTAGAGCCATATTTTGTTAGTCACATAGGACTATTATTACCTTGAAATTGTTTTTAGTATTTTTGGATTATTATTAACTAGCAATTGCAGCTAGGGGAGCTACAAGGAATACACCGATAGTCTTTTATAATTAGTTGAGTGTTATTGGGTTGTCTTTGCACATATCATTGAAACCAATTGTAGTATTATATATGCTATTTTCCTATGAGGTGTATACACAATCATGGTTTAAATTGAAAGTGGAAATCAACGCGAAAAAAAAATGAGACTGCAATTGGAGCATTCATTTCAAACTTGTGTTCTCAAGGGAGGCATGATGCTAATGCTAGGAGAGTACTGCACTCTTTACTGATCTCACAAGTGAATGATGTGCTTCCCAAAAATTCAAGTGAATAATGAGATAGAAGATACTACATAATAGAAGGTCAAATTAAGTAATATTTTATCATAAAATAATAAGAACTATAAGCACCCCAGAAATTAGAACATTAAAGTGATGGTTAAATTCTTATATCTATTCACCATTCCAAGATATATCATTTACCCATTAATAGAGATAGAAACATATTAACATTTACATGTGCTAAGAAAAGTTACAATGTAGCAAACTTATACTTAAGAAATAGAACAAAGATGTCCCAATTTCTAAAGAATTGTATTCTCCTTAGACTTTAAGCTCTCATTATTCTCCATGGTATTCTATGACTCTGTTCATGAAATCCTCTTTTTAAGATCTGTCACTTCAAGTCTACTTTATTCTAATTCTTCATTTTCTCCATTAGCTATGGCTCTTGCATTGCTCAAACTCTACATCAATTTACAACCCTTTGATTCGAAAAATCCACTTACTCCTTAACATCAATCTTAGGTCTCATAATCTAGGAGGAAGCAAAGGAAGATTCATAATCCATGGACCCATTAGCATAATACTAGCTACTACTTCAATTGGAAGATTCTAAATATTTTTTTGAGCAGTTGAAGCAATGCAGTCAATTTAATATATCTAAATAATTCTGAGAGATATCTTAGTGGCACAGTTTGATTTTTGGGAGTTAGGAGTTTAAGAAATTCAATATATAGGAGACTCATGAGCATACATATCATCTACCAACATGTTTAAATATGAGGTCTTCAGATATGCATCCAATGGAAAATATGAAGAAAAAACAAAGAAAATTTTGTAAGGCTAGTAAAGGCATTATTCATAAAGGTCATCTTGTATTAGAACAATTAGTAACAATTAAGAAATCATATTAGTAAAATCAATGTGTTATAAAAAATATTATTACAGGCTATGACCAATCCTCACTTGTGAAACTTGCATTTGCATCTGAAGTCTTTTCACCAAGATTTTCTTCAATTTGTCCAAGTTCACAAATAATAAGAAATTTGGAAATTATAAAAAATAACAACTCTACATTATGCACAATAAAGGAAGAAAATTGACCAATTCAACAATCACATGGTATGTAGTATCCATTAAATTTGGAAATGCAATCATCTAAAACATGGAAACATTTATACGAAAAATCAACATGCTCACAAGTGAAAGGAGACACAAGAATTTACACAGCCCAAGAATAAAGCTTTCTTGACTACCCAAAAACTAGGTTTGAGCACCTTACCCTTCAACTAAAGATACAAAGTAACCATTATAAATTATTCTAAATTAAAGCCATAATTCATGCAAACTATCTTCCAAACATCTTAGAAATAGGAATCACACCACCATCAACCAAGTTCAAGCTGCAACTAGTTATCTATATTGATGTTTAGCCACATGGTGATGTCCAGTGCTTTAGAAAAAACCATTATCGACAAATCAATTAAAATTTTTACCTCTCCTTCAAGTTATTGAATCTAAAATATTCACATCACCAAAAATAATTAGATAAACTATAGGGGCAAAGCTGCAATAGTGGTTTACAATTCAAGTGAGGAAGGAAAACACATAAAAAATGACCCCAAGTCAAAAAATGTGATTTTGGGGGTTTGTACGAACCTAGTGGTTCGATCAAACCCCAACCAGGTTCTGAGCGAACCCCTTTGAATGGATTCGCTCAAACCCCTAGGGGTTTTTACGAACCCCCCTTATCCCCCATCCCCCTCCTAAGACACAAAAAACCCTAAATTTTGGCACTTCAAAGCTCGGGTTGAAGATGAAAATGGATGAATCTTCACAAAACCCAATTGGAATCGTAAATGTAATCCAGCTATCCAACAAATATAATTTAATATGTTTTGGTTTTATTATGTTTTTTTTAGTTTTATTAAAATGTTCATAGGTTTTTAATTGAAAATGAAGGTCTCTATTTTGCACATGTGGAAAAATAGCAGATTATCAAAAAAAAAATTGAAAAATATGAGTGCATTAGATATTGAAGTCCTTGTTTCAACAAAAAAAATAAAAATCGATATATACAAAAAAAGTTACACGTTATATGGTCGCGCTATGTCTGAATTGTAATTGGTTTGACTTTGAAACTTGATTAAAGAAAAAATATTCAATAAAAACTATCTAACCAAGTGGAAGCTACCCAGATACTCAGAGTTACAAATCTAAATTTGAAAGAATTAGAATTTTAAGGTCCTTCATGGTGTACCATAAGCGCTATAATGGTGTGCATCAATTTTTTTGATAATGTTGTTTTCTGGAAAAAACCAGTTTTCGTGGGAGATGGAAAAAGAAATACAATCTGATTCCAAAAATTTTGAAAAAAATATTTTTAGAATCTATAGACAAAATATGATGAGACTCTAGTTTTCATCATCTTCAAATTCCTCACGGTTTAGCCGCTATAGGTGCCCGAATGTGAAGATTTAGTTAAAAATAATAATTTCAGTGTCCAGTTTGGCCAAAAATTGTAAACCACTATTGTGGGATCACCCATAGTTAACATCAAACCGACATAAATACAAGGCAATTGTCAAATTTTTGAAACATATTATACTAAAATCTTACCTTCCTTAGACTCTGCTCTTCTCGTTGAATGGGTTGATCGATAATTTCATGCTATAATTAGTTTGCTAAAAATATAGTCAATTTGGTGTGTGTATTATAGAAATTCAAGGTGGCACTTATGTTTTCAATTGATGAGAATCTAACATCTCAAATACTGGTGATTATAATGTAATATCTTATGTTACTAGAATATAATTTTATGTGTTTTCATTTCCAAGGTTGACAGGTGGGAAACTCTAACAACCCTTCCATCTAATACATGGAATATAGGTCTAGATTGGCCCTCTAAACAACAGAAGACGTTGGGAAATCAATGTGGATGTCCTGGGCTACATGTTGAAAAAAAGTACCATGAAAGATTAGAAGCATTGACTCAGTAGCTCCTTTCATTTCTTCTTACAAGAAATTTCATGATTTGGGCTGCAAATGGGAGGATTCATTTCTTGCTTGTATTTATAACACAAGTGATAAATGGTGGGATGAGTCGGTTGCATGGAGTTTGAATGAGAAGTAGTAGGAAGATTATAGGTGAGATGATTCGGTTGCAAAAATCTATTTGAAGAAGCCCATGGAATCTAGAAGGCATGAATGAATGGAAGCCATTGTGGTTGAAGATTCCCCTAATGTGTGATTGATTAAAGAGGATCATGTGCAAAGAATGAGCAATGGAAATCTATACTTGAAGAAGCTAAGACGATGTGGATAATAAGAGACTTTAATGCATGCAGACATGAAATAGAGTTGAATGGGTTAGAAAATGTTAGAAGATGTCTGGTTAGAGTAATCTTAATTTGAAGCTTACAAGATTGTAGTGTGAAAAAGTTGTATCCCACATTCCAAGGTGACTATGCATAAGAAAAGATAACCACAAAACACTTTGAGACAACCTTTGGGGATTTAGAAAACCTTAGCGACAATCCCTTAAATTAAGAACAAGGAACTTTTGTATAATCTCACATCTCTAGGTCAGTTATAAAGAAAAATAAAATATAAGTCCAGGAACTGCAGAAGATCAATGAAGTGAGCCCTCTCTCATACTGATGGTGTGGGAGGAAAGACGGGTTGTCATGTCATTAATAAGCCATGTCATATCTCCCTATTCTTGTCCAATTTTCACGCATGATGGTCAATGATAGCACAAGGATATACTCAGAGAATGGAAAGTCTGGTCACGCTATGATAGTCGGTGTTAGAGTTAGTAGGATAGTGTAAAAGGTGGACAAAACAAAATATCTAAAGATTGCAATCTGATCGACAGTGATTGCCAATGGACAAATTACAATAGACTGAATACCAATATCGGTGTGAGGAAGCTTTCTGGCGTGAGACAACTATCCGGCTGAAAGTTGACAATATATATAGCCTATCAGCTAAATGACAATGGTATTTATTCTATTTTGATGTCTGCAAGCATTGGAAAAAGGTTATGGACATTAAATTAGACACGATGTGATTAATATAGCAATAATTGAGATATGTGATCAAGTAGTTTGAAAATATTGCAAAAGAAAACAATCATAAGTTAATGCAGGGAAAATAAAAACATGTGATGTAAGTCACATTGTACAATTCTAGAATGATAATATTTGGTATGAAAATAATACAACAATAAGTGTTTGAATCTGGAAGCAAAGTTTTGTTGTACAACTATTCATTTTGTAGTAACACAATATATGAGTGCATTGTTCTCATAACAATACTTGATTTACTATAAGCTAAATCTAAATGCTTTAGTTCTTTGCATAGTTGTTCAAGAATTTGCGAAGGGTTTCTAAGTGGTGGGTCTACATTCCATGAGTTAGTGGTTTGTGTGGAGTTCTATGACAATAAGAATAGGAAAATAGTGGGAGGATCTAGTGAAATAGTGTTTGATTTAAGTGCAAAGACTATTGAAAAGTGTTTGAGATATCTTCATGTGCAAAATATGAATACATTGACCTGAGAAAGGGATTAGCTATTTTGATAGGAATAATAGTAGATGCCTTCATTTCATGAACATTGAACTTTGCTTAATCCTAGAAAATTAGTACTTAAAATAGCAAAGGTGCAACAAAAAATTGTATTTCGAGAGGATATTAGAGACTATATTACTTTGTTGAAGAGGATGTATGGTTATTCTCATGCAACAAAATTTGAACCATGGATGTTCCTATATATTTTGACAATAGTTGAAGGCAAGAAAATTGACTGGGCAAGTATCATTAGCAATAGCTTACATACACAGTTAAAGGAAGTGAACATTAACCACTACAAAATTCTACATGACTTCTTTTTTGGTATATTTGCTCGCTTCTCAACAAGTGTTTCCTAGCCTGTCATCAAAATGATATTTACGAGGAAAAATAAAAGTATATGAACATTACCCACAATTAGAGTTGAATGCCAATAAGAAGAATTTTTGCATAGTGAATGATGCATTTCTATATACAATAATCTGAGGATTGCAAGGTGATTATTCAAAGAGAGTTTCAATAGAGGCAATGCAAGAATTAAAGAATTGGGGTAATTGGTATATTCAATTTAAAACGTTTTCCTATATCAAGGTAGTAGGGTTTCATAAAGTTCCACCAAAGTTGCCCATGTATCCGTCTGATAGAATAATTCTAATGGACGTATGTAGGCAAGTGATCGAGGTTCATAAATTCATTGGTGGCAGATATAAATTAGTTTACTCCAAGTCCCTATTAAGATCGGTGTATATTCCTATGGTAGTATACAAAATGGAAAGAGTGTTGATACTGAGTTGAACTTGTATGCAATGGACATTTACAATGAACCAAGAGGTAGATTTGACCCAATTGGAAAAATCAACAGGGTTATTGGTTCATTCTATAAACATGAACCCGCACTAGAAGATCAGTAGTGCAATTTCAAGGATGAAAATGAAGTAAGAATCGGATATTTCTATAGATTTACAGTAGATATGATTAGACATTGCAATGTTGGGAGATTATCGAAAGATTTAAATGAAACCGTCAAAGTTTTAGATCCAGGGTACTATTCCTAGAATGTATCTAGAGAATCTATAATGTTGATTGTTCTATTGTGGAGAATACAAGTATCAAAGATAGAGCAACCAAAGTTCTGGAAGTTTCTAAGAAGTGGATTGAACTTTCTTTTGTAATGATGAAATTGCGAGAAGCTACATAAAAATAACAAAAAGAAAATAAGAGAAAATGTCAATTGCATGATACTATGGACAATTAAAATATTATTCCTGTGAATAGTGGATCGATAGAGTATAAGAGGGTAGAACCAGTAATATTGGAAATTAGTGAAGATGAGAACGAGGAAGAGGAATTTGTTGTGGGAGCAGTTCATTTTCAAATTTGCTATTTGTAGATTCTTGTTTAGTTGGCGAGTCTTGTTTTTGTGCATATTATGTTTGCAAACATTTTGTAGTTAATTTTTGGAATTCTACATTGTTGGTTTTTTCTTTTATGAAATTGTGTGTGATGTTGTTTCCATTGTAGATGAGGTTGACACCTCTAAATATCATGAGAAAGAACAAAGTCGCATAGAAAATGAGACAATTCTTGACAAAATGTCTTCTAGAATAGAATATAGAATTTGTAGCACATATGCAAGAACATAAATAGATATAGTAGACTTGATGAGGGTTTAGAGGTTTCAAGTACCAGGATAGTAATGGATTTGTTGGAGAATAAAGGAAATACTATATATCCAAGATGGTTGACATAGACTATTGAAAAGAAGAGAAACATTTATGTATCGGAAGAGAGAACAGATAATGGAATTGATGTTGCCACATTGGAATTGGAAAGACTACGATTGAAAAAATTAAGAATATTGTCATGTATTAGAATAGACAAGGAGGGAAAGAGAATAGTAGAAATTGCGATCCCAAAGTGTGAGATGAGAGCAGAAGAATATCAATTGGGAAAACTAGTTTTGGGAAGTCAAACGAGAGGAGAGAAGAAGCTGCAAATTTTCATAAGTGTTATTCTGAAAAGAATGGACAAGGATAAGAGGAAAAAGAAAGAGACGAGGCATCGATTGTTGGGCCTGTCAATAGGGCGTGAGGGTGTAGGATCTGTTATCAGCAATACGAAAGTAAAATTGCAAAACTAAAAGAAGAAAATAGGGCACTGCAAGGTAATTACAGAAGTGGAGGAGGGTTGATTATATAAAGGGAAAGAGTTGAGGAAGATATATTGTGTCAGGAAAGAGATATGTTGAGAGTTTAGATTAAGAAACTGAAAGAAGAAAATGTTAAAATGAGAGAGGCAAATGACAATATACAAAGTAATAGAGATGGAAAAACTTGTAAAATTATTAAGAAAATGTTGCAGTATAGGTTAACTTGTATTCTTAGTGATATTGGAAAAGTATGGGACAATTACAGGCGATTAAGCAATAGGTTGACAAATTATGATATAGCAATGTGAAATAGGTTAAAGTGTCTACATGTAAATTGGTATAAGCAAATAGGTTTGTTGAAACTAGTGTTAAAGAATGGAAAATTGGATCATGCTAGAGTTGAAGCTCTATCAGATATTGTTGGAAGGTTTGATTTGTTAGAAATCCTAGTACTATATCATAACAAATTTAGGAAATGGATGTCTAATCAACTAAAGGCATTTGAAGAGATGGAATTTTTTAGTATGCCTCTGATAAGGTCAGTGAATGGTGACTTGAAAACATGTTCTGAGTGGAGGGTTGATTTTTATGATAAAATAGGTTTCATGACTAGGGAAATGAATGCTAATAAGGATTTGGATATGAATATATTGAATTATAGTGTAGGTAGTTTAAGGTCAAGCTTATAAAAATTAGGACAACATTTTTTTTTACTTTCTCTTGATTAATTTCTCAATATGTACAAGAGTGGTAACCCACTAAGTAAGGTCCTAATCCTAGCAAGTTTGTCTTTGTGCTAAAAAAAGTAAGGTTCAAGAAAAACATGCTCATTTTCTAAGTACAGGTCTTCCAAATTTAAATTTGAGAATTTTCTTTTTGATCTTGATTGATCCATAGCATGTTTTAGTCTTCCCATCATCATATTCAAACTAAAAATAACTAGAATGTAGAGGATAATGAAAATATACCACCTAATTTAGTGTATTTCCACTTTTAAGAACATGTTTGTGTAATGTGGTTTCACCTTCTGGAGGTCTCAGCTCATGGTACAATATTCCATCTTTCTTGGGTGCATGCATGTCAAGAGAAATAATATCCAAATCAGTGATGTACTAGTACCATTGATAATATTAGAACAAGATTTAAAGGGACAAATAATATATATTTCATTCTTGTTGTAAACAACATTAGTCTTAAATAAGAAATTGATATGTTTAACCTCATTTGGAATGTTTATTTCAATGATTTCTTTTTATGTGTACAAAATGTCAATGTAAAAACACCCATCAACACTAGAATTCTTAATGGGAGTAGGGAGAGGATCACAGGAATGTAAATATTCATCTATGAAAATAATTGGTGAATAGTAGACTTGGATTGGTGGGGAAGGTAGATTGAGCTTTTTCTTGTGGTAAGGTGGGGTGTAACTATATTATTAGTTTATTTTTCTCACATACCTTCTCTCATATATTATGTAGGTAGTGTATTCCACACCCATAATTCCTTTATCTAGTATCATAACCAAATCAAATCATATTATGTGTTATGGATACAAGTATTTGTACTAATATTAGATGAATGGGAGTTTGCACAAAATAAAATATTGTAAGAAAATAGAAAGCACACAAAGGATAGAAATAGAGAAGATCTTGGTCATAAAATTTGATCTTTGAAATCTCAAGATGGAGGATATTCTCATGGATAGAGATATGTGATCTATAGTATGTACATCCAAATGTGTTACTATATCATAAAATGACTAGGAAAAATGGGGAAAAGTGAAGAGCCTCATTAAGCTTTATTTGGTAGAATTTGTATTGTTGAAGATACATGAAGAATATGTATCTCTTTGGAAGAATTTTGTAGATATATATTAGGATAAACCCTTGGTAAATATTTGTTTCTAATTAGTTTTATACCCTCAATATGGTGAATGGAAGTGTAATGGAGAAAAATTGACACCCCCTCCTCGCTAAGGGTGAATGTTCCTTGATTACCTCAAGAACTATAGCTCAGGTGACAAAGGTAGGAAGATAAGGGAAATTGTTTATATTTTGTGTTTTATGATGAATTAAAGGATAAGAGTTTTAGGGACCAAAAGAGTGAGTTCCAGAGGCTTTGTAGACAAACAACCAAGCTCTCAACCAAGGATGATAGTGTGGCACATGAACATCCCTATGGCACATTATAGTCTCGTAGGGATCAAAAATAGAGCTTTTCACAAGAAAGAACAAAGAACCTATTGTCTATTTAGTAACTAAAATATGGAACATGCATTTAACTAATAGACTAACAAGAATAACATAAATGGAAATAAAAAAGTGTAAATCAAGTAAAATTAAATGAAATTAACGAAGTGGAAAAGAAAAGAAGAACTCACGAAAGGTCCATGCAATGAAGCGTCTTGCAATGCTCCAACTTTAAAACCTCTACCTATAGAAATGATTTTTTTTTTGGGGGTTGTTCTAGGGGCTTGCCTTAGTCAAACCCCCATGTAGGCATTCCCACCATAGCTAGATAAATAGATAGACAAAATAATATACAAGAAAGTAAATAGATCAGATAATAGACAATTTAAAATAAAAATATGCTACTTGATGTGAATACAATAATACAATAGAAGAGAGTGTAGCTATGCTCCCTTAAGCAAGATAGTGATGCCGAAGGAGAGTATGCAACACCCAAAATGAGCAAAGAGAAGCAAAGTGTTGGTGTAGAAGCCAAGGTGTAAGAATGAGAACTTAGAATGGAGAAAAGACATGCAAATGGACATTTTTAGAGTGTTTTCTAGCCATAAAGTCATTACAATTTGTGGGTAGGCAGGAATTGTAATGTCCTAAAAACTACACAAGCAAGAATCATTTTGAGACGCTTGCACGACACATAGATGTCTATGCATTGTGCTAGTGTCCACAATGAAAATTAATTTAAATAATAAAAAATAATGGGGTTAAGGACAAGATTAAAGTTAGGAAAAAGGGGAATTGCAATATCATTTTTAAGTATTCTAAAGGGGAGGTTATGGAAAGAAAAATTGCAAAGGATGCAATTTTTGGCATTACATTTTGCCCCCACTTTAGCAAAAATATATTTTCTAACATGTGTGAGCTAAAGTAGAGAGAAAGAGGTTGAAGAGAATATACCTAGTATGAAGAGGACACAAGTCTTTGATCTAGTATGAGAAGTTGATCCAGGAAATGAAGAGGACATGAGTCTTCTATCCTGTAAGGTTGACTACAATCCCACCACAAATGTGTTAGCCAGAGACAAACACATTAGGTGAAAAAACTAAAAATAGACATGACAAAATATGTATACATTATAAAATATGATCAAATAAAAGATAACACTGATAATTATGGATAGCAAGCTATAGAACATATGACAATCAAAATATAAAGATGTGTGATAGAAACCCCACAAAGGAGGAGAACCCTTATCACAAAAAGATGAGAGAAGCCTTGTCAGGTTGCCCCCAAGCTAGACAATGAGATCAAGAGACATCAAGATTTTTAAGACACATTTTGAGAAGACAAAAAGTGATAAGAAAATAATCAAACATGATACCCCCCTTAGAATGATGTGTGCTATGTAAAAGAGCACATATAATTCTAAGGAGAAGAAAGAAAGAACAAGATGTTATGTCATGACATACATGGTGAGATGTATTCATGGAATGTTGTCACATGAGAGGCAACACTTAAAACCCACTAACATCAAGAAAATTAGAGACAAATAAATCATGATCATAGGGGGATCTAATCATTCAGGGTCAAAAATATTCATAAATATATATGGATAAATATTGTTTAATATGCATGAACTATCATCACCCCCAAATAGGTTGGAACAAGAAGAAGATCACATGAAGACAAATAAAAATTTGGGTCAACATGGAAGAGGCCTAAATACCTCAATGATTTGCATCATCCTTGATGTGAAAATAAAAGTTACGCCATAAAGAAGAATCATGAGATAGATAGAAGAAGTTTTACAACAAATTCTCTCTTGTATCCAAGTACCTACAAGGGTATCAAGGGTCCTCTAGGTGAGAGCACAAACATAAATAGAAAATCATGGGGGAACACAAAAAAACACACAAATCTAATATAAAGATGAAGAAGAGGTACTACTCTAGTTTGACACCTCTAAAAAGTTATCTTGCTCCCAATCTAGATCATCATAGGGTGAAGGAATATGAGCTTGTAGGGGAGGGATAGCAAGGGAAATAACAAATGACTCGCCTACAACAAGAGCTAAGGAGGAGGCACCCTCAATGTATGTATTAGTAAGCTCTTGCAAGGTTGGTCAACCTACACTTCTCTAGAGTGAAGTGTTGTGATTGAATGAAAGGAAGATGAGAAACCAAAGTCATTTTTGACCTCCAAAAGAGGGGTGGTGATAAAATCTAGGGAAGGTGGTTCCATATCCATCACAAGAATAGTGCAAGCCAAAGTAGAACAAGATGCAAAAGATAAAGAATAATTTTTGTGACCATCATTTGAAATGAGCTCATGTTCTGATTTGTGTTTAAGTAGAGGATGTGGAATCCTCACATCAAAAGTGGAAAAAGAAGGATAAGGAGCCACAAAGGTCATGACCTTTAAATATGGGGCATGTCAACGGGATCAAGGAAAGGATGAATATTTGGTAAAGAGGTAATCAAGGGAGGCTCCAAGGACACTTAGGGTGAGGTTCATCGAGATCTATCGAGGAAGCCAGAAGCAAGACAAAGGTGATAGGAACATTTAAGCAAAGACAAGGATAGGAGAAGAGATAGAAGAAACAAAAATAGAATCAGAGGGTTCCCCCTCAGACTTTTGCAAGGCCTCATGTTCTCAGGCCAATGCACATTGGTGATGTTTAAACTCATGCAAAATTTGGCTATGATGGCTATGGGCACTAGGAATAGTAGGTTAAGAAGGCTCTAAGGGATCCTATTCAACCAAAAGAGTATTCTCCATGGCCATTTCTAGTGGAATACTAGGCTCCAAATGAGGGATAGGAGAAGGAGTAGAGACAAAGACATGGGTCTCAACAACAAGCTCCTTTCCTTTTGTTACTTTTGGAGTAGGTGGAGGAATAGGAGGAGGCCTTACAAGCCAAGATGGAAGAAAAATAGGATAAGGAACAACTCTAGATGCATGCTTCCCCTCTACCATAGAGGGTGGGGTCAGGGGATAGTGGGTAAAACTGAGAGTTGCAAGACTTGTGGCTTAGATTTCCACAACACAGGTTCCTTTACTTTTCCTATACCAAGCATGGTAGAAGGAATGGAAGAAACCACAGAGGATTGTGAAGTCATAGAAGGGGAAGAAGAAGAAGGTATATGGGTGAGACCCTGATTTTCCTTAGCCTTTGAAGAAGAAGGTGTAGAGGACAAGGTATGACGTTATGCACACATAGAAGCCTTCATGGAGATCGCATGAGAAGAAGGAGAGAAAACAACATTAGGGCCTATGAATATCATCTTGTACCTATAATAGGTCCTGTAGAATAAATCTCCATGGAGCGAAAAAGTTCCAATAGGGGAGGGCCAAAAATGATCCAGAGGGAAGCCCCCATGTGACATAAGTGGTTTATATCTAGTATCCTAAATAGTGGCATTGTATCATCATGTGGAAATTTTTGACATTTGTAGACAACTAAAGTGACCACATTCATGGAGACTAGCCATGGAATTCCTAGTCTTACCCTAAATAGGTTGGATTCAAGTATCACAATAAATGGGGCATTAACAGATTTAGGCCCAACAAGGACCAACAAAGAGATAGAACCAATAGGAGGCACAAAAAAGTCATCATGAGTATGGATGGTGGTCTTCAACTCCTCACAC
>VDFB02072626.1:0-11766 GCA_007258455.2 Sequoia sempervirens
AAATGATATTGGAGTGCAGGTCACGTTCTCTAGAAATGGTTGCAAGATGACTAGAGGCTCTATGGTGCTGGCTAGGGGTGCTCGAATTGGTACTCTGTACAAGCTGGATGCACTGGTTGTCCAATGCAACAGTGTCCTTGAAAAGTCACTTAAGGCTACTCATGAAGAAAAGAAAGAAAGCATTCCTGATGGTGTAAACTCCATGGAGGTTAAACTTCCAGCAGAGAAGACTATGCTCTGGCATCATAGGATAGGCCACATTGGTGAGAAAGGTTTAAAAACCTTGAAAAATAAAATTCTGGTAGAAGGGCTTGAAGATTATAACCTTGAGTTTGATTTTTGTGAACATTGCATATATGGAAAGCAACACTATGTTTCATTTTATTCCAGTCCTCACAAATCCTCTAGTTTGCTTGATTATATTCATTATGATGTGTTTGGTCCAGTGAATGTTCCTTCTTTGTCTAAATCAAGATACTATGTGTCGTTTATTGATGATTATTCAAGAAGAGCATTTGTATATTTTCCGAAAAGAAATCGTATATTCAAATGATTTAAGGAATTTAAAAACCTTGTTGAAAATAAGACTAGTAGAAAATAAAATGTTTAAGGACTGACAATGGCTGTGAGTTTTGTTTAGATGAATTTGAAAGGTACTGTAAAGATCACGGGATTAAAAGACATAAGACTACACCTTACACTCCACAGCAAAATGGAGTTGTTGAAAGGTTCAACAAGATAGTAATGGAAAGAGCATGAAGTATGCCGAAAGGGCATATTTGCTAGAGAAGTTCTAGGCTTAAGCAGTCTCTCTACAACATGTTACTTGGTAAATTGTTCTCCTAACTCTGCTCTTGTTGAGAAGACACCTTTGGAAGCATGGTCTAGAAAGAAGCCCTCTTTGAGACATATTAGTGTCTTTGGTTGTGAGGCATATGCATATGTACCATTTGAAAAAAGGTGTAAATTAGAAAACAAAGTTGTAAAGTGTTTTTTTATTGGCTATAGTGTTGGCATAAAAGGATACAAGCTTTGGAACCTCGAGACAGAGAAGGTTTTGTACAACAGAAGCGTTATCTTTCATGAGTTGAAATCTTCTACATTGGATCTACAGTCAGAGAAGAAATCATAAAATGAAAAGGATGTAGCAGCAATTCCTCTGACACTAGATAAAGAGGAAATGAAAAATCAAAATGTACCTGATATTGAGGAGAGCTCAAGTAGTTCTGAAAGTTATGATGAAGATGAAGAACCAACTCAGCCTCAGCCTGTGAGGAGGTCAACTCGTGAAAGAAAGCAACCTGATAGGTATGGGTTTTCTTTAATTAAGTCTACTTGTGCCTATGCTTTAATTTCTAGTACTAATGAACTTAGGACTGTGAAAGAGGCATTTAAAATGTCTAATGCAAACTCTTGGGTGGAAGCCATGAATGAAGAAATGGCATCATTAGACAAGAATGATACCTAGAGTTTGGTGCCATTGCCTAATGGCAGAAAAGTTGTGGGCTGCAAATGGGTGTTTAAAAAGAAAATAGGTATGGACGGTAGTGTGGAAAAATATAAAGCAAGGCTAGTTACGAAAGGTTATTCTCAGGTAGAGGGAATTGATTATGGAGAAATCTTTTCTCCTGTAGCTAAGTTGACATCTATTAGATTTCTTTTGTCACTTGCAACAACGTATGACTTAGAAATTGAGCAGATGGATGTGAAGACAACATTTTTTCATGGTGATCTTGAAGAAGAAATTTATATGTCCCAGTCGGAGCATTTTGTGGAAAAAGGTAAAGAAAAACTGGTTTGCAAGTTGAAGAAATCTCTGTATGGTTTAAAATAGTCTCCTAGAATGTGGTACCAAAAATTTGATACTTTTATTTTGTCATTGGAATTTGTAAGATCAAAATGTGATCATTGTGTATATTACGAAGTTGAAAGTGATCAAGTCCTTATTATTGCACTTTATGTTGATGATATGTTGTTCATAGGCAATAGTAAGCTAATGATTTCTGATCTTAAGTCTCAGTTGTCCGCAAAGTTCAAAATGAAAGATCTTGGTGCAGCAGGGTATATTCTGGGAATGGAAATAACCAGGGACAGAAAGAATAGAAAGCTTTGGCTCAGTTAGAGTAAGTATATAATGACTGTTCTAGAGAGATTTTGTATGACTGAATGCAAGTAGCTAGTTGTTTTAGTTATGCAGGGTACGAAGCTATCTATTAAGGATTGTCCAAAATCTCCTTCTGAGATGGAGGACACGACCAGTGTGCCTTATGCAAGTGCAGTTGGCAGTCTTATGTATGCAATGGTCTGTACAAGGCCAAACATTTCCCAAGCAGTGGGAGTTCTTAGTCTATTTATGGCTAATCCTGGAAGAATACATTGGGATGTTGTGAAGAGAGTGTTTAGATATCTGAAGGGCACTTCAAACTATGCTTTGTGTTACCATGGAAACTTCGTTGAATCACAGAGGAATCTCAGTATTCAAGGTTATGTGGACTCTGATTGGGCAGGGGACATTGACAGCGAAAGATCCACTAATGGATATATTTTCATGATGAATGGTGGTGCAGTGAGTTGGATGAGCAAGTGGCAGGTTGTGGTCGCTTTATCCACTACATAGGTAGAATACATGGCAGCAACACATGCATGTAAAGAAGCAATCTAGTTAAAACATTTGTGTTCTAACATTGGTTTTGATGTAGGAAAAATTACTATCTACTGTGATAGTCAAAGTGCTATATGTTTGGCAAAGAATCCTACTTTCCATGCCAGGACAAAACATATAGATGTACAGTATCACTTTGTATGAGATATGGTGGAGGATGGGAAGGTCTCTTTGGAGAAAGTGGATACTCTATTGAATGTTGCAGATGCATTGATGAAGCCTATGAGCACATACAATTTTAGGTGGTGTGCCAGCTCGATGGGCCTCTTCACCCATGAATTTTAGTAGTTTTATTATGCTCTGGAGGTTTCAGTAAGATCTTCATCAAGTGGGAGCTTGTTGGAATATGTGCCTCAATCCTTACTAACATGGAACTCCTAAAGGGAAAAGTCGATGTGACATTGTTCATGTCTGGCTAACTGACTGTTCTAAATCTGCTTGAAATGATCATGTCACCAAGATAGAGTTGATATCTTGCTGACAATGTCTATCGTTGTGACTTTCTGTGTTCAACATGACCTTTTGTTGAATGGATATCTCTGGGTGATAGTTTGATCTTATCGGGCTAACTCACAAGTGTCAAGGATAGGTCCTAGTGAATGGTGAAAGTCTCACCGATAGCATTTGGCTATTGGTGTAACATAAGGATTGTCGGGGAGAGGTCTCAGCAAAGAAGAAAGGTCTCGCCGATGGGAGTATTCTCTTGGTTCCTTCGCGGTGAAAAAAGACTTCATTGTGAAGTCTCGGCGACTTGGAGAGTCACACCGACAGTCTTCAGGATCACATGTGGTGTTCACTGAAAGGTCTTGACGAAGTTCATATGTCTTGCAAACTCGGTAAGACATGGGCTTCTCGGTGAAAGGTCTTAGTGAAAGGCATAAGTCTTGCCGACTCGGTAAGACTTGGTGATGCTCGATGAAAGGTCTCAGCAATAAAGATAAGTCTCACCGACTCGGTAAGACTTGATGAAACACGATGTAAGGTCTCAGCGAGAACGAAGTGTCTTGCCGATAGTATAACTCCTCATTGTGACTTCTGACTTTGATATGAGTCTCACCAAAGAGCGATAGTCTCGCCGAATGGAAAACTCATGACAGCATGACTTGAAGACTTCGATATGAGGTCTTGGCGATCTACGGAAGTCTTGCCGATGGCTTCTCTGAGTTCGACATGACTTGTGGCATTCAATATGAGTTTCGCTAATAAGGGAAACTCTTGCCGATAGGAATGAAATGGACATTGATGGATTCGGTATGACTTATGACACTCGCTATGTCATCCTGCCGACTGTTGAGACTTATGCCGATATCGCTATGAATCTTTTGAGCATCGGGGAGACACTTCCTGTGTCTCACCGACATGCAAACCCAGTTGAATGTTTCTTTGACCATTTGAATTTCCTATGTGGCATCTCATGGACCAATCAGAGGAAGCAAAATTTGAATGGATGACGGTTGGATTTTTTGTATAGCTACAATGCTAGAGTTGAACAGCATGTAGGGAAAATCAATTGCTTGAAAGGAAACTGTCTACAATTGGCAATGACGGATAAGGATGCACAAAAGACAAAATGAGAATGTGATAAAATAAAAGCAGATCAATTCTGATTTGTGAGTGTGAGTAAGTTGAATCGGATGTAATGAGAGCATTGTCTGTAACTGATGAACAGTGAGAAAAGCTACTGTGACTAACACCAGAGAGTTGTATCTTTGATTTGTACGTAATCTATTGTTACTGTAATACAAAGAGTTTCAGCTTGGTGTGGTGGGTTTTTTCCCAATAGGGTTTTCCCACATAAATCTGGTGTTCAATTGTCTTTTTGTATTTGTTTTATTTTTGAAAATATTTCATGTGTGTCTTAATTAGATTGTAATTTAAAAATTAAAAGCCCTGCATTGCATTCTTCCTTGTGGTTTTGGAGTTAGGAAAGTGTTTCCGCACCTCTGCTTTCCTTACATTTATTCTACAAAAGAAAAAGGAAGACATCATTAGAAGATTGAGTCAGTTAGGTGACCATGTGAGCATGAAGTACACTCTGGTGGCCAATGATTTAGAAAATATAGAAAAAATAGAAAAGATCAATCTAACTCTAGGCATTGCAAATGATGCAAAAGAAGCTTGATGGAATTAGAATCTCTGAATAGAATGTTGATATCAACTAAGAAGAATTGGGAGAATGGAAAGTCAACATGGCAAGGTATTCTTAAAGAGCTTCAAGGATCACCTTCCTCTTGGTAATACTTTTTCTATTCTAGACAAACCTTATATATATACATTCAATTTTTTTGAAATGCTCTTTTTCCTTGCCATCAAAGGGGGAGAGAAGGTCATGGGGAGAAAAGGAGAGTGTGTTGCACATAGGAGGTTTGTACATTCTTTTGGCATTGCCATCAATGACAAAGGGGGATATTGTTGGAAGAATGAAGAAAAACATTTCATTATGTGGATTTTGTGTTGTCATTGATGTCACCATGTTATATAAGTTCAAGCTTGATCCAGTATTCTAAACTAATATGAAGTTATTATCCTTAGATATTTTGGTCCACAATCTTCCATTGATAAATATCATAGCATGTGGTTTTGGGAAATGGTTCTTGGTTTTTAGAAGCTTGTAAGTTCATAATGTCATGTGTAGAGGTGCTTGTATGGTGAGTTGGCATCATTCTGTTGCTGAATTTTGTTATTAGGTCTATCTCTAGATGACCTAATGAATAGTTGATGTTACAATGAATTGATTTTGTGTTGTGGATGTATGTGTGACCTATCTTAGGTCCATACCAACATCTTGTAGGGTACTAGATGCTTGAATTGTTTTTGGAAAAGTTTTGTACAAGCTTGAAGTTGATAGTTAATTTTTTTGGTGAATAAGGATTGCATCTATTTAGGTTGACCTAATTGATACTTGTAGACGAGTCAGGGATATATATATTGGACAATTTTGAGATTGATTGTGTGAAAGTGAAAGTGGACAAACAAGTATGTGAAGATGATGAAATGTGTAAAGTCAGTTTACTGAGCATCAAAGGAACTGAATTAGCACTTGTTAGGTGTAACTTTATCAGTTCATTTTCTGGCTATAAGCTATTTCTATATTGTATCTTTGTAGGTAGTGAGCCTCCCTTTTTGGATAGTGAGTCCTAGTAATGAGCCACCCTTTGTAATATCTAATAACTGGTTATACTATATTATGAGCTAATCCTAACCATGTTTTTTTCCATTTTAGGTTTTCCATGTAAAAATCTTGGTGTTCATGTGTTGTGTGTTCTTATATTCTACTAATGCTCTTGCTCATTTTGACTATTATATGCATTGGACTGTTTGGATGGTGTTTGTTCAATAATTTGAAGAAGATATTGATTCACCCTTCCCCCCTCTCAGTATCTTGGGTATTCAACAATTTTTTCAAATAACTCATCACCTTCTCTATTCTACCACATTTTCCATACATGTCTACCAGAGAATTTTATCAAAATACTCACTTCCTTGTTGATATGGCTAAATCCTAAAATAGGTGTTTTCTAAAAAACTATGGATGCTTGGAAAAAATCTATCAAAGCATAATAGTAAGCAATAACATAGACAATGAAGTGAGTAGTTTGAAAAATTCCTCAAAGAAATGTGGTCTTATGGTGATGGAATTCCATTCCCTCATGCCATGAGACTACATTTCTTTGACATATTTTTTCAAATAGCTCACTGCCTTTTCTATGCTACCACATTTTCCATACATGTCTACTAAATCATTTTATCAAATTACTCACTTCCTTGCTACTATGGCTAAAATGTGCTTTCAAAAAAACTATGGATGCTTGGGAAAATTCTATGAAAGAATAATAGTAAGCAATAACATAGACAAGGCAATGAGTAGTTTTAAAAATGCCTCAAAGAAATGTGGTCTCACAGTGATAGAATGCTATTCCATATCCATGAGACCCAATTTCTTTGAGGAATTTTTTCAAAAAACTCACCGCATTTTCTATGCTACCACATTTTCCATACATGTCTACCAAAGCATTTTATCAAACTACTCACTTCCTCACTTCTATGGATAAAAGCCTAAAATAGGTGCTTTCGAACAAACTATGGATACTTGGAAAAAATCTATCAAAGCATAATTGTAAGAAATATCATAGACAAGGAAGTGGGTAGTTTAAAAAAAATTCCTTGAAGAAATGTGGTCTCATGGTGATGGAATGTCATTCCATCACCATGAGACCACATTTCTTTGATGCATTTTTTTAGATACCTCACCGCCTTTTCTATGCTACCACATTTTCCATACATATCTACCAAAGCATTTTATCAAACTACTCACTTCCTTGTTGCTATGGCTAAAAGCATAAAATGGTTGCTTTCCAACAAACTATGGATGCTTGGAAAAAAATATATCAAAGCATAATAGTAAACAATAACATAAATAAGGTAGTGAGTAGTTTTAAAAAATTCCTTGAGGAAATGTGGTCTCATGGTGATGGAACCATGTGACCCATTTATTTGAGGCATTTTTTCAAACAACTCTACATTTTCTATGCAACCACATTTTCCATACATGTCTACCAAAGCATTTTATAAAACTACTCACTTCCTTGTCGCTATGGTTAAAAGCCTAAAATAGGCCTTTCCAAGAAACTATGGATACTTGGAAAAATCTATCAAAGGGTATGTGTAGGATCATCATGGAAAAAATAGGCCCTTAAGTGGAAAAAAAATAAGAAAAAATAGAGTTAGGCAACTTGATGTAAAAAATTGAATATGTTATCTATATTATTTCAAAAATGGTAAGAATAGAATCTATAGCAAATTGAATGCAGTTTCTAAACTACTAGGTTTGTTTAAAAAAATCTATTTGGTGAAAATTTGAAATTTCAATGTAGTAGTACTTAAATTTAGGAAAAATAAGTAGGTGTCTATTTGACCACCTAACCACAATAAAATGATAATATTTTTTTATAAGATTTTACATATAAGTAGAGAACTCATGTCACGATGTCATGCATATTTTTGTAATTTTTTAGAGTAAATAATTAATTATGATTTTTTATTAAAACTTTTAAAATATAAAAACAAGTATGTCGACTACCTTAGCTTGGTCAAAACTTCATGAAATTAAATTTTTCTTTTTTAATCCTATAGTATGTAGGCATAGAATGTGACACATGTTTTGGATTCAAAAATGTGATACCGTTTGAAAGCTATAGATGTTTTCAATCAGCCTATCAATTAGGACTTAAGTCATAATTTGAATAGAAAATGAATAATAATTAGTTATTAAATTCAAAGTAAAGCATAATTTATATTGGTGGAAAGTTGAGAATCTCCTTTAAAAACCCTTTTAGTTTCATCAATTTTGGGTAAAAAATAAGTCATCAACCACATACCCATCATATTGCCACTTTTTGGCCCATCATGATCCTACAGATACCCCAAAGCATAATAGTAAGCAATAGCATAGAAAATGCAATGAGTAGTTTGAAAAAAATTCCAAAGAAATGTGGTCTCATGGTGATGGAATTCCATTCCATCACCATGAGACCACATTTCTTTGAGGAATTTCTTTGAAACTCACCACCTTTTCTATGCTACCAATTTTCCATACATGTCAACCAAACCATTTTATCAAACTACTCACTTCCTTGCTGCTATGGCTAAAAGCTTAAAATAGGTGCTTTCCAACAAACTATGGAATCTTGAAAAAAATCTATCAAGGCATAATAGTAAGCAATAAAATAGACAAGGTAATGAGTAGTTTGAAAAAATTCCTCAAAGAAATGTGGTCTCATGGTGATGGGATGCCATTCCATCACCATGAGACCACATTTCTTTGGGACATTTTTTCAAACTACTCATTACCTTGTCTATGATACCACATTTGCCATACATGTCTACAAAATAATTTTATCAAACTAATGAGTTCCTTGTTGCTATGGCTAAAAGTCTAAAATAGGTGTTATCCAACAAACTATGGATGCTTAAAAAAAAATCTAACAAAGCATAATAGTACTAGTAAGCAATAGAATAGACAAGAAAGTGAGTAGTTTGAAAAAATGCCTCAAAGAAATGTGTCAAGGACTCATGTGTCGATGTGATGCATATTGTTTTATAATTTTTTACCAAGTAAATAATAAATTATGAATTTTTTTATTACAAGTTTAAAAAAACATAAAAAACCGTATGTCTGACCACCTTAACTTGGTCAAAACTTCATGAAATTCTCTTTTTTTAATCCTATAGTATGTGAAGCATAGAATGTAATGCATGTTTCAGATTCAAAAAATGTGATATTGTTTGAAAGCTATAGATGTTTTTCAATCAGTCTATCAATTAGGACTTCAATCGTAATTACAATAGAAAATAAATAATAATAATTTATTAAATTAAAAGTAAAGCATAATTTATATATGGTGGAAAGCTGAAAATATCCTTTAAAAACCCTTTTTTTGTTTCATCAGTTTTTGGTAAAAAAAATTTGTCAACCACATACCCTACACATACCTATCATATCACCACTTTTTGGCCCATCATGATCCTGCACATACCCTTCTCTATCCTACCATAGTTTTTGTACATTTCTACCAAAGCTTTTATCAAACGGTTCACCACCTTGCTGCTATGAATAAAAGCCTAAAACAAGTGCTTTCAAACAAGCTATGGATAGGGAAAGTAGTAAGTGTGATAGTAAGAAATATATAGTTCAATAAGTACTCAAAATTTTGTTCATTATCTCATACATTATAAGCTTGGATGTCCATCACTATTGTAGTTTTGTGTGATTGAATAATTTGTTGTTTTATTTTTAGATGTTGCAAGCAGAAACACCTCCAGAATTTCATAGGGAAATGGAGCTTGGTGTTTCTTCTACTATAGACTCGTTGATGGATCTCACAGAGGTATGAGGTAGATTACTAAATTTCAATTTACATTCATTGTTATAGTTGTTACCTAGTGAAAAATCAAACCATTATTGATTCCTAGTTTAATTTTTTTGTGTATGGTTTCTATAGGGCTTCAGCATGCCACAACATGGGAATGTGAATATTTACCTCGAGGAGAGTGATCATCTAGAGGTGGTAAGTGATTATTTGTTAAATATATCATTTTTATAATGTAATTTCTATATATTAATGTATTTACTTGTTATTGTAATAGATAAGGCTTGATTGGAAACTAAACCTTGGGAAGAGTAGTAGGAGAATTCCTCAACCTTAGACTAAATGAATGATAGACTTATTTCCATCCAACTGACTAACAAAGGACAAGAGTTTGTTTCAAGAGCCTCGAGAGCAATAAATTTTGATTCCAGAGCCCTTTGTTGTATGCCTATATGAGATTTTTGGACATATTTTGTACTGCATATATTTGGCATAGTAGACATGACATTCTTGTAAGCCTATATGGCTATTTGGTATATATTTTATACTTATATCAACATATATTGATGTATGCCTACATGGCTATTTAGTTAATACAAATCTTTTTTATCGATAGTGTCCATATTTGCATAATAAATCCATGGTTCAATAGATATGAGTTACGTGTATTCAATTGTATACTTTACAACTTATGTGTATATTTTGTGACTTACGTTTATTCCAATATATACTTTGCGACTTACATGTTTTTATGCATATACCTTGTATTCATGCATATACTTTATATTATGTGCATACTATGTATTCATGTGTATACTTCAAGGCTTACATGTATTTGAGTCCTTGTGCTTCAGTTATTCACATGTATGCTTGACTTATTCATGTGTATACTTATTAATTGGTTAGCCCTAGAATTGTTCATTGTTGTCCTTCATTGTTTGTCTTGAATATTTATTGATTGATGCTAAAAAAATTTATTAGTTGATGCTAAAGAAATTAAATATTTCCAAAAATGATTCACCAATGATGTATCATTTACTTATGTGCTAATTCAATATGGAATCCAAGGAAGAATTTAAAAGGAATAAAGCTAGGAGGTGGAAGATGGATATTAATAGTTTAACCTATTGTACCTTCTCTATACAAACCTTTAATGGCTCTTGTATGCTTTTCTATTTTGTTTTCTACTTTTCATATCCCATTTTCATAGGTGATTAGAGCCATAATAGGAATAAGAAAGTTACATAAGTACAATATATTAATAATAATAAAGTCAATGCAAGTATGAGATCCACATAATAATTGGATCGTCACGCGTATGAGATAAAAAAGGTTTAGGATTTCATGAACTATTTTGACACCTAGATGTTTTACCTCTTTCATGCAATCATATGCTTTTGGTGTGGAAAATTGAGACTTGTCAACTGTCATGTGAATCATTCTTTTTTCCTTTTTTTTGCATGCCATCATAAGGGATTGAGTTAGTTGAATGTAGCTCAAATTGATTTGGTGTGTTTTTATGTGAAAGAGGACCATGTCTAGCATAAACGTACGCATCTAGACATGTTGGAATAGTTCATTTGTCCGTACGAGTTGCAAAATGAAAGTTGCACCACTTTGCAACTTTGCACTACTTGAATTTGATAACTTTTTCCTGAACTAAAAATTCATCACCATGATAAAATGGCTCTAAGATAGTAATAACTGATCTAGAGGTTATTGTAGATAGTCTCAACTTAATCCTATAGCCTCAAATGAAAAGATTATAAGCATCATGATTTCTGAGTAATAGACCACCAAATATTGTAGCCATTTTGCACTTTTGAATCTTAAGGGATTGAGTCGGTTGAACGTAGCTAGGGATTTGTAGGGTATGTGGCTAACAAATTTTTTTTTACCCAAAATTGATGAAATGAAAAGGGTTTTTAAAGGAGATTCTTAGCTTTCCACCAATATAAATTATGCTTTACTTTGAATTTAATAAATAATTATTGTTCATTTTCTATTTGAATTACAACTAAAGTCCCAATTGATAGGCTAATTGAAAAACATCTATAGCTTTCAAATGCTATCATATTTTTGGAATCTAAAACATGCATCACATTCTATGCTTCACATACTATAGGATTAAAAAAATAAAAATTGAAATTCATGAAATTTTGACCTATGTTGGTATGGAGCCTAATCAATCTCCAAGTGGGAGATTGTTGGTATGTGGTGACTAATCATGCTATC
>VDFB02072628.1:0-15598 GCA_007258455.2 Sequoia sempervirens
AAAACCCTAAATGTGTTAGAATTGGTTCACTCAGACTTATGTGGACCCATGTCTGTACCCTCTAAAGCAGGATTTCTTTACTATGTCATATTTGTAGATGACTTCTCTAGGAAAACCTGGATCTATTTCCTTAAGTGTAAAGAGTCATTAGAAATCCTCAAAAGGTTCAAAGAGTTCAAAGCACTTACGGAAAACTTCTCCGAGAAGAAAATAAAAACCTTAAGGACAGACAATGGGAAAGAATACACCTCTGAAATTTTTAAGGAATTCTGCATGAGTGTTGGAATTAAGAGGGAGTTCACAGTGGCTTACAACCCTCAACAAAATGGGGTTGTTGAAAGAAAAAATAGAACCATTGTAGAAGCTGCCAAAGCAATGTTGCTTGACCAAAACATTGAAACCTCTTTCTAGGCAGAAGCCTCTAGGACTGCTGTCTACATCCAAAATAGATGTCCTCATTCTCATCTTGACAACAAAACTCCTGAAGAAGCCTTCACTGGCATAAAACCTGACATTAGTCACTTTAGGATTTTTGGTTGTCTCGTCTATATTCATGTGCCCAAGGAGAAGAGATTAAAACTTGAACCTTCCGGAAAGAAAGGGATATTTATGGGATATAGTGAAACCTCCAAGGCCTTCAGGATATTCATACCCGGTCAGAATCAAATTGAATTGAGCAGAGATGTCATCTTTGAAGAAGACATTGCATTCAAGAGGGCAAGAAGTTCTAGTGAGACTGAAACCTATTCCCCTAGAGTACCTAAAATGGAACCTGCTCCTGAGATTCAGAGGGAGCATCCTGAGGAAATGCCACATGAACCTCCTTCTACTTCAAATGAGAATACAGATGACAATGGCAGAAAGAGACCACTTTGGGCCAAGAAGATGATCAGAGAAGCAGAGGATCATGCAACACCCAAAGGAATGTTCAGGGAGAGTAAAAGACCCAAACGCTTCTCTAGCTATGTTGCTCTAATGAACGACATCATAAATTCAGAACCTATCAGTGTTACAGAAGCCTTCAGACATCAAGCATGGAAAGATGCAATGACGGAGGAATATCAGTCCATTCTAAAAAATGATGTATGGGATATAGTGCCTAGACCAAAAGAGAAATCTGTTGTCTCTTCCAAATGGCTCTTCAAAATCAAGCATGCTGTTGATGGCAGTATAGAAAAACATTAAGCACGTTTTGTGGCAAGAGGTTTTTCTCAAAAGGAAGGCATTGATTACGAAGAAACATTTGCACCTGTTGCCCATTACACATCAGTTAGAGCAGTATTAGCTATTGCAGCAGCTAAAGGTTGGAAGATCCATCAAATGGATGTGAAAATTGCCTTCCTGAATGGAACCATTGAAGAAGAAGTCTATTTGGAACAGCCTGAAGGTTTTGTGATACATAAACCTGACTCACATGTATGCAGATTGAAGAAAGCTCTCTATGGACTTAAACAGGCTCCCAGGGTCTGGTATGAAAGAATTGACAGCTATCTCTTGGGATTAGGATTTTCCAAGAATGATGCTGACTTCAATCTCTACTTCAAGGTAATCAAAGGTGATATGCTAATAATTATTTTATATGTTGATGATCTGCTGATAACAGGAGAAGATCACCTCATTGCTCAAGGGAAGCAGGATCTAATTTCTGAATTTGACATGAAAGACTTGGGCATTCTTCACTACTTCCTAGGCTTAGAAGTATAGCAGAAATCAGAGGGCATTATACTAAACCAAGGGAAGTACACTATTGATATTCTGAAGAGATTTGGAATGTTGGACTGTAGACTGATGTTTACACCTATGGAAACCAACCTTCACAAATTGAAAGAAGCAACAGCAGAATCCAAGAGTGCAGATCCAACCCTTTACAAACAAATGATTGGATCCTTGATGTATCTGGTTAACACCAGACCTGATATTTGCTATGCAGTGAATGTTCTCAGCCAGTTCATGTGTGAGCCAAAGGAAATTCACTTAATGGCTGTAAAACATATTTTGAGATATCTTCAAGGCACTATTGGATATGGTCTTCTTTACAAGAATGATCAACTAGATCTACATGGGTACTCTGATTCAGATTGGGCTGGAAATCTAACTGATCGGAAAAGCATATTAGGATGTTGCTTCAGTTTAGGATCAGCTATGATCTCCTAGATTTGCAGAAAACAATCTTCAGTTGCACAGAGCTCAACAGAAGCTAAATACATTGCAGCCTTGATGGGAGCAAGAGAAGCAGTTTGGCTTCGTAAATTGCTTGTGGGACTCTTTGGTGAGCCCTTGAATCCTACAATTATTCATTGTGATAATCAGAGTTGCATCAAACTCTCTGTAAATCCTGTCTTTCATGATAGATCTAAGCACATTGAGATCCCCTATCATTATGTAAGAGATATGGTGGAAAGGAAAGTGATTCAGTTGGAGTATATTAGTACAAATGATCAAACTGCAGACATTCTCACCAAGCCTCTCTCTCTCTCTCCCGAATCAAGGTAGAGCACTTCAGGAAGAAACTTGGTATGGTTGAAATGTAATTTGTTATTTATGTTTGAAATACAAATTGTTTATAAAATTGTACTAATATATAAAGTTGTTTAATGTGTAAACTCTTTTGTCATGTGTGTGACTCCATGACTTTATGGGCCTACTCCTCCTATGTACATTATTGAAAGGTGACGATCTTTCTAATAATGAACACTTGTATTTGACATTGTAAAGTGACGACTCTACAATGACAAACTATCATGATAGATATCATGTGACTTGATATTTGTGGACATATCATGATAGTATCTCTTGGACACTTTGATGGATATCATGGGACTTGATATCATCTAAAGATCATTGTGATCCTTGAAGAGATAATCATGGTGGATATTTATATCCGTGGATATGCCATGAATTATGGTAGACATCATGTGACTTGATGTCAGTGCACATACCATAATGAAGATGTGTTATGAAGAATGTCATGTGACTTGACAAACTTTGAGAAAACATATCATATCTTCGATATCACGTGTAAAGGTGATATCTCCACTTATTTGATTTGAAATATCTTCCCTAGCTAAGAGGGAGTGTTAATGAATTGTAGCTTAGGTCAGATATAAGCGATGATTGCTATAAAGCATCATCATCGCTTATATAAGATCTAATGCTCTTCATGTTTATATTTCCAGAAATAAGTAAAATAATCGAATTTTATAAAGCATGTATAAAATCAAAATTATTTAAATGATGTTCTGAATTCGCTTTGATTAAAATTCGGGACTCTTGTATTACATCCGCCATGCGTAAGGGTGTGTCCATTAGTTAAGTTTGTTTAACCGAATGATCATCGGCTGTGAGAGGAACCCGCGCCCTAAGGGACCCGTCCCTTGAGCAGACATGTCTCCACATGTGGAGACACGTCCTCTCAAGAGACGCATCCCTTGAAGGCGGGTCTCCTAACATATAAAAGATGATTCCAATCTGAATATGCAGACATCGAAATTGATTAATGTTCTGCATTCAGTACATTCTGCAATAAAAGAAGAATTCAGAAAATCGTATTTGTCTTAGAAATTATCACTCAGAATCTCAAACCTTAGTTTATTCTTAGTTTTAGGATCTCATTGTGATACAGATTTGCTTACATTTACAAATCTCCATTCCAATCACTTAAGAGGAAACAACCATGCCACTCAATTTGATGATCATTGTAAACCCAAATTCCCGTGTGGAGGTTAGTGTTCTTTTTCTTGCTACATACTCTCTTCTCATAACATATTTTCACAGTCATCAAGCTCTTGCACCATATCTAGTCAACCCTCAAACAATAAACCAAAACAATACTAGAGGATTGGGTGATTGATCCCACATCGCACTCAAAGTGCTGCCTAGAAACTGAAGCAACATATTCAAGTCCAGCACATCCAAGATACATTTCAACATTTCAGACAATAGACATTTTGGTGTACTCACAAGTTGGGATGACAAATCTCTCAGCTGTAGAAAAGGGAAAAAAAGTAATAGCGGAGGGTTGAGAAGATAAAATTATTGATTACTCACCTAATAACTTTAGAACAACCATTAAATCCAATTATCTCAAACCTTGTTTTTCACAAAAACACATCTCCACCCCCTTGGTCCCTCATCCCCATCACTAACATGTTTTCTTATTCAAATATCATTGCAATAATTTTAGAGATACTTGTTGGTATCCCCTTTCTGTGTTCTTGTGTTTCATTGTCACTCCCAAAAGATAGACCTTGCACATCTCTCACTCACTCATCACTAACTACATAGTTTTGTCATACTAAATTTAATTGAAGAAAGCAAAATAAAAAACTATAGCATAATCTAGATCATAGTAGCATTACACTCAAAAAAACCACAATTAACACCAAGAAATCACAACCCACCATATGTCTTGGCTCAATTTTGCACTTAAGGACAAAGATACAAAGAAAAGGCAAGACTAACATTTTTGGTATAGGGTCCAGGTCTTAAAGTTAAACTTTGAACAGATCTCTCTTAAAAGATCATTTTTAAACCACAATGAGATTTTTTCTTTTAGTTTACACCCTCACAAGTAGTTTTCTTTTAATTTAAACCCTGATGAGGCTTTAGGTAAAAAAGATGAGGGCTGCACCTGAAATAGGAGGTCATGCTTCATAATAGAATGGCCTAATGTTTTAGGTCCCCACCCATATGCTTTTTATATAAAACCTCTTAGGTGAATGTAAAATAGAATTTTTAAAAGTCATATGCAATAATTTATCAACAACATTTTTTATCATGTAAAACGAATGTTTTTATCTATACACACTATGTTCCACATGAAATAACAAAATTAATTTTTTCCCCTCATTGTTTACAATTAGTACATTGTTATTTAGTTTTCATTTTTTTAACTGATTTTCTCCCATTTTCAACACAAGTAGTTGAATTCCATTTATACTTTTACAATGCTGTACACACTCAACATTTGTACGTTTTCTGTATGTCTTTGCTAAAACACGAATTTGAGCACCCAAATTGCAAGCCCTACACGAATCCAAGCCTTAACATGAGCACGTTATAACACATGCACATCATGCTTTGTGGAACATGGGCACATTTTGGCTAAATATGAATGTTTGGCCACTTTTTCACCCCCCATCTCTGTGCACATACACTCCTAGCATGACCTCTTGCATTTTAGTAGGAATTGATGCACCTCTAGGGACATCTCTTGCCCGTGATGTTTAGTGAACTATTTTTGTTGGCCAGGAATTTGACTTCTTTTATGTGGGAGATGACAGAATTAGCATAAATTAAAATCATAATGTTTTGTTAGTTTGTGGAACCGACTATTTTGTTAATTAACTTGTTAGCTTTGGATTAGTTATCCATGTTTCATTGTGGAGAATCCCAACGGTTTTGTTCTAACTGAGAACTGTTGGCCTCTTTTATATTGAATAATCATAGACAGGAAAGTGTCTGATCTCGGCATGATCTTCCCTAATCTACTTGCATACAAGCATAACTCATTTGAATGAAGCTTCTATTGTGTTATATTTTGATAGCTATCTGTTATGCACTATTATTTCCTATCATTGCATATAACTGATACTCTAGCCAAATAGCAATAAAGAATGATGCAATACTAAGATATCAGTTTGATACTACAACAATAATTTATTAATTATAGATTATTACTACACTAGTCACTGCAAATATCCTTGACACACTAAAAGTTGTCATGCCAGGTATTACTTTCCCAACAAACTCAAACTAATTATTTGATGATGATGGGAATGTTCTTAGCTGCCAAGCTGACATCATAATTACTGTTGTTGCAGATGATGATCAAAATATTACTGCATTTGCTACCCAAAAAACCACCATCAATATGGTCTGGAGGCCCTCAATTATTCAACCCATTAATGGCAAGGTCATCAATCCAACCATTCTACATGACACACTTTTGCTTTTGATTCTTATGAGTCATCATATCACTTCAACTATGAGCATACTAGTAGTCCTGATTGTATACACTATAGCTATAAGTGACAAATCCATCATCCATTATCCAATTTCTTAAACCTTCATTATTGATGTACTCAAACATTAGAGCACTCTAGCCCTTCAAACTTGCTTACATATGTAGGAAAAGAATGCATTTAATGAACATGTTTACAAAACGTTTGAAGACAACAAGCAACATCCTGCCAAATTGAAATAAATGTTAGCATAAATAGTAACATGATAAACATAACAGAAATTGCAGAAACAAAAATGAAAGATACAGATTCAACTCACTTTAAAGACCCCAATAGAACACATTTGATTATAACATATGCCTTCATTGAACAATAACACATGCTATTATTTGCAGGTGGATAGTAAATAATAAATAGAAACCAAACCATTTGCAGCATTGAGAAGTGAAGTTAACAGTTTGTTAGGGGGTGTATTCAAGTAAAAATTTAGCAATTAAAGCAAGTAACAAACCTCAACCAAGGAACAATCACTGACGTGTCTAGCCCACCACTATAGGCCAAAACCACTTTATTTAATTTTCCACGGATTCCTCCATTTCTTTCCTTCGGTGTTTCTGTCCTTCCTTCAGTAACTAATGCCACTTTAGTTGCTGCAATAATCAAATTTCAATTTTGGTAACTGCAACTCTGACATCTTAAAACAACGTCTAAACAAGGACAAAACAATACAAAAGCTCTAAAGAATAAATGAAAAAATAAAACTGAAATTCAGACATGTTACTTTTTATTCTGAGAGTAAGATCAATTGCAAATTTGAAATATATCAAAATAAAAACAAAAAACTCATACAGAATAGATTATCGCATCATTGGCGCCAGTAAACTAAGATAAGCAGCTTTGATATGCTTGCTTTCATGTAGAAGTTAAAAATAAAACAAACAGAGGACTTATGAAACAACATCTTGTTTGCACCTTCATAGAATTTATAAAGGCAGATCGCTACCATTAACCTCTAAGTACAATGTATTATTCATCCCTAATATATGTTTTTCCCCGCCTGGATCCATACAGCCATAACAAATATAATTATATATAGAAAAATAAAATAACCGTAATTTCTATAAAATATAAAATACAGACTGTGCATATGACCTTTATGATATAACTTTTCCAATTTTGTAAAAAAAATTTGTAAGTCCTTTTCCATATGCCATGCCTCTTTGCTAGAGGTTTAAGGTGCTCATGTCTGAATGACAGAATCATAGAAATAAAACAATACTTGATTAAGTACAACAGCAAATATGCATTGGCTAGTTTAAGCTGGGCTCTAATCTCAATTTGGTTCATGTCAATATGGATATGCATGGTTAACATTGTTGATTTGCATTTTTTATAACAAAGAAACACTCGGGACTAACATCAAGTTACACATCACTATGATAACATGAAATCTACCGTCATAATATGTCCCACTGAAATCAAAATCAAACCCATCTTTATTTAAGGATTGAAAATTTATACTATACCTTGCAAATCTAATGCCATGAGCTAATTCTTGTAAAAAAGCGTAATCGTCTACAGTGTGCCAAGAAGCCTCTTGCAAAGAAACCTCTTAGACATCTTGCATGTGTATATCATTGTGTTTGTATTCCATATTACATACTACAAGAATGCAACAATGCAATACACAATTTATGTGCCTAGGCAAACATAGAAAAGGGTTTAAAATACAATTTAATAGTGAATCCTTAGGAATAGATAATCAAACCATTTTTCATATTAACCAATTGAAGACAAATTTTCGAGCACAACCAAATTTTTAAATCAAAACAATTCCATGAATAAGAAGTTGAAATGCTCTAGATTATTTGTTTCAGGCATTCTTCACCTGGAATACGGGAGACTTTGCTTGAGCACTTTGCATTGAGAGTAATATCTTCTCCCGCCAATTTGCTTGATGATTCTCCAGACTAGATATCAAGTAAAATAAGAAATATCTTTTCAGTTAACATTAATGATACGAAACACATTGCTCATTAATGTGACACACAGCAATCTGATTCCAGACAAAATAAACTTGTTAATTTACCCAAAGTACTCACATTTGAAAAGATTTGGTTTTGATTGGAAGACAACACTCGCAGAGATGTTCTAATCTTCCATTATTAAGCTTGTGTGGTGCTTTGAGGTTGAGAAGGCCTAGTACATTATTAATCAGCCTTCCCTTGATAATACAGAATATGTTCTAATCATTTTTATTGTATCATATGTTCTGTATGTGTGCAAATCAGTTGCCCATGCAGAGTACCAATGGAAAGGGAGATTAGGACCCATGTCATAGGATGTAAATGAGCAGATCAAAGCCCAGAACGCTGCCATGTGCATGGCCAAATGTGAAATGCTCGAGTAAATGTTAGCACTTTAATGACTGTGTCTTAAAGTGGCAGCATCATGCAGGGTGAGAATTGCAATCTATAATACAAATATAAGAAACTCAAACGGTGACATAATAAAGCCAAGAATGGGAAGTGAAAATTGGACTTGAAGGTTAATATCAATTTTCTCTGCAAATTATCTTAAGAAAATGATCCCAAGTATAGGTTCTAATTGAAATATGTTATATAAGCACAACAGAAGAGGAAAGAATCATACTAAAGACAGCCTATATGTTTGGCATTTAAAACAAGTTTGTTTGAGAATACACCAAATGTAGACTCTTGATGAGATACCACTGTCATACCTTTTCTTGCTCTGAGGTATAATTTTTCTTTCCTTTAGATTCCCATTGTATATAAGCCTTCAGTTGTACAAGGTCTTCAGGTACAGAGACATCAGAAACATTTATCGCATCTCTTGGTATGTCAATGTGGACGTTCTGACCATTCAATTTAAACCTGAGAAAAGAGAACAAATTATATCCCATAGTCATTCCATTTACCTCAATAAAGTTGTAAGATTGATAACTAACCATTTGTCGCTGGCTTCATCTTTCAAGAGAAATTCAATAGCACATATTTTGGGATCCCGAATTTCAATTGTCAGGGAGTGGCATTCCCCAGACTGCAAACCATACGAACAGAAAAATATTAATCAAGTCATAATGAAGAACACAAAATTCCAGTATAGATTTTCATGTTATTAGATATTCTAGTTTTACTATGCTTTTATCGCTTGGTAAGTATATGGTACATTTTGTCTGTAGGGAGCAATCACAGTGTAGTTATTATTGCTTCAAATACGCTAATGTGAGTATATGTATACATATACATGTGTGCGCATATGAATGAATGAAAGATTTTAATGACGTCCACGAGACTAAACAGTCTATGGGACCAAGACCCAAACTTAATTTTCTTTCATGCTTTTTTCTAAATCAGATCTCCTACTATTGATTTTGACTAGAAGGCTAGCCGTCTGGTTGATCTTATCCTCCTCGAATAACTGCTGCATATCATCCATACCCGAACTATTTGCATATTGTTTACGGATGTCTTCATAAGCAATGCATTCCAAGAAGAAGTGTCGCTCTGTCTCAACCACCCCCTTATTGCAGAATATGCAGGTTCTTTCTTCCCACGTTTCCTTAGGAGACTTCCATCTACCGGTCTCGCACCTAAGATGATGTGATCCTGTCCTCATCTGTGCTATTAACACCCTCGCTTTCCCTTTAATAGCAGCCCCTAAATACATTTTTTCACCATGATCCTTTGTCGGGTTAAACTCTTTGATGTAGTATGCTTTTTTTCGCCCAATCTGATTTGACCACATGGCAGTCCTAAATTTTTCCTTCACGTAATCTTTTATTTCACTATTGGTGTTGGCAGTCCTAAATTTTTCCTTCACGTAATCTTTTATTTCACGTAATCTTTTATTTCTTTCATGCTTTTTTCTAAATCAGATCTCCTACTATTGATTTTGACTAGAAGGCTGGCCGTCTGGTTGATCTTATCCTCCTCGAATAACTGCTGCATATCATCCATACCCAAACTATTTGCATATTGTTTACGGATGTCTTCATAAGCAATGCATTCCAAGAAGAAGTGTCGCTCTGTCTCAACCACCCCCTTATTGCAGAATATGCAGGTTCTTTCTTCCCACGTTTCCTTAGGAGACTTCCATCTACCGGTCTCGCACCTAAGATGATGTGATCCTGTCCTCATCTGTGCTATTAACACCCTCGCTTTCCCTTTAATAGCAGCCCCTAAATACATTTTTTCACCATGATCCTTTGTCGGGTTAAACTCTTTGATGTAGTATGCTTTTTTTCGCCCAATCTGATTTGACCACATGGCAGTCCTAAATTTTTCCTTCACGTAATCTTTTATTTCACTATTGGTGTTGGGGCACTCTTGCATATGTACTTGCTACATATGTATCAAACACTACAATCACAAAAACTATCTTCTAAACAAATAGACGCTTTCTATAGATAGTACAAAAATCTTTTGACTTAAAAGTCGTCTTATCTCATTTTATCTTGCATACCTAAACATACAACCAAGAAGAGATATAGATATTAAAGAATTTTTTATCGATTGCATACCCTTTTAAAAGGAGTCTGCAGTGCTTTATGTTCATAATTTCTCGTTACAGTAGGATAATGAGATGGAATAACCCAATTCCTGCATGCAGCCATCATTATGTGAGCTAATTTAAATGAATACTAAGAACAGCGATGCAAATGGAAAAACTCAATTCCAGTAAGCAGCCATCAGTATGTGACATAATTTAAATTAAATAAATAGTAACTACAATGATGCAAATGGTGTTAGTTGAGTGAGAGGCTTACTTGTCAGTGGAAAGAAGAACTCCCCAATGAAGAAGTAGGGATGTAGTGGTATTGTGACTTCCAACTCTATGCAAATTGGGGGCCCCTTCTTAATCTTCAATCCCCACCAAATGATTAAATAAATGAATCACAGTAGCAGTTGGTTATGGAATTCCAGAACATTTTAAAAAATGAGAAATAAAATGTACCCTAAAATTTTTATCTTTTTTAGCTTAACTTTAGTATACTTACAGAAAGCTGTTAAATTATTCAGTTGTGTGTATACAAACCTGCACTTGCGTTCTTAGGCCTCCATCCAGCTGGAACTTGTAGTCGATCTGCTCCTTCGCCATCTTTCGTTACCAAGTCAAATTTGCCGAGTCTACTTAGATTTATACTTGTAAAAGCCTGTTGAGAATCAGATACGGTTACGAATAGGAGCATACGATGGAGAACAGCCCAAAGGTGATGCCCACGAATTAATATTCCCATTTGTTACCACCACCGTTTAATTGGAATCTAAAACAGGCTTGACAGATTATGCATGCAAACATATTAGTGATATAACAACAGGTACCATTTATCTTAAGGCCTTTTTTATATAATTTTGGCTCAATGGCAACCGCTGGTTTTGTTTAGAAGCTGCAAGCGCAATTCAACGTGGCTGTATTTGCCACTATGCTTCAACAATGAGGCTAAAACAATAACAGATAGTCCAACGTTTTAAATCAAAAGATAAAGAAAGTAGCTTATTGCAAGATGGAAGCTTCCACTCCCTCTTCCTTCCGAACCCAGATTGCTCGAATTAAGAGGGAAATGAAATGCCAAAACATATATTTACTCTGGCTTGGGAAAACCTCATGTCCATAATTGAATAGTTTATTTTCAAAAGTGTCTTTTGCTCCCTCTCCACCCCTTAGATATTTTCCCACACACAGCCGGTTAAAAGTAATTGATTCCGCTTTATTTGTTGGGATAATAGCATCCATTTAATCAGAAAGAGCATCTTTTATTGGAATAACAACATCCTTTTTAATCGAAAGAGCACCTCCTCTCACGTAACTTTTATTTGTTGGAATAATAGCATCCAATTTAATCAGAAAGAGCATCCTTTGTTGGAATAACGACATCCTTTTAATCAGAAAGAGCACCTCCTCTCATGTTTTTATTTGTTGGAATAATAGCATCCATTTACTCAAAAAGAACACCTTTTGTTGGAATAACATCCTTTTAATCAAAAAGAGCACCTCCTCTCATGTTTTTATTTGTTGGAATAATAGCATCCAATTTAATCAGAAAGAGCACCTTTTGTTGGAATAACAACATCCTTTTAATCAGAGAGAGCACCTCCTCTCACACTTTGTTTCTGATTTGACCAAGTGATTTGAAATTATCTATAAAGGAGATAAAAAGGTAAAGTTGGAAAAGTTACAAATTCTTAGAGCCAAGTTCGAAGGTCTGAAGATGGGTGAAGAAGAAAAGATTGCAGATTATCTTCTAAGAGTTGAAGAGATAGTAAACTCTATAACAGGATTCAGAGAAGAAGTAAAAGAAACTATCATTGTGCAAAAGGTTTTGAGGTCAATGACAGTCAAGTATGGTTCCAAGATCTTTGCAATAGAAGAAGGAAGATAAATAGATAAACTCACTCTTGATGAGATGGATGGAATATTAACAACCTATGAGATGAGAATGGGAGATGCAAAACCATCCAAAAGAGAAGTTGCATTCAAGGTTGCGAATAAGGAGAAGGAAGATGCACCCAAGAGGACTAAGGCATAAGCAACTACATCTGGGTAGCAAGAGACTGATGAAGAAAAGGCCAATTTCATCATAAAACTTAGAAGAGGCTCCATCAAGTACAGAGGTAAGTTAACCTTCAAATGCTTTGATTGTGGTAAATTCGGTCATTTTGTTGCTAAATATCCATATAATAAGAAGGAAAACTCAGAGCAAGAAGTAGATGATAAAATGAAGAAACCCTACTTCCCTAATAGAAGTCTTCGGAGAAAGAAGAAGAATCTATACATCCAACAAGATAGTGATGTATCAGATGACTGTAGTAGTTTTCATGATGACTAATATTGTGCCTTCATGATGAAAAAAAATGAATTTCTCTTTATGAAAAAATAATTAGAAGAACAAAATTTTGGAAGGGTTGAAGACCTCAACAAAGAAGGTGAAGAGGAAGGAGAAGTTGACCTTGAAGGAGAACTCATCTGTGCACTAGATGAGATTGATGACCTAAGAGAGGAGATTGAGAAGTTGAAAAAGGAAAATAAGCATCAGAAGAAGATAGCTCAAAAAGAGTTAGACAAGCTAACCGAGAGTCTTGAAGAATCTAAACATAATGTGGTAAGCTTGGAGCTGCAAGTGGAAGAATCCAAGAGGATTGAAGAAGTATTCAAATCTAAGCTGCAGTCCGAAGTTGATAGGTGCATGAAGTTGGAAGAAGAAATAGTGGCACTAAGAAAATATTTGGAGAAGGCCAGAGAATCAATAGAGAAAGGATTAAAACTGAAAGGAGGATCATAAATCCTTGATGGCTTGTTGAGCACACAAAAGCCATCCAACAAAGAAAAATTTGGTTTAGGCCTTGAAAAAGGAAAAAAACACATTTATGGATGCTTCTACAAATCTATTTGAAAGATTTAGAACAGGAGGCAAGTGTGGTACAGAGAAAGCCTACAAAGAGGACACCTCTAAAGAGGAAAATAAGACTTCTAAGATAAAGAAATCAGGGGAGGAGAAGAAGCCCATTGCAGACAAGAAGAATAACCAATCAATTGCAAACCACCAAAAAAGGATACAAAACATAAGAAGAACTGATGCTTAAGGATTCAAGTTAGGGTGAAGGATCTGAAAAATTCTAGACAAAAAAGACCTCATCCAACTCAAGGAAACACTATGATCAGGTAATCTTCATATTTTTATGGGTATTGTTATACGTGTAATCAATTTGGTCATAGGGCTAGAGAATGTAGAATAGTTCCTAAAAGGAGTACAAATTTTGTAAGAAAAAATGCATTTGCTCCTTTAGATATGAATGTAATTTGTTACAATTGTAACAACTTTGGTCATATTTCCAAGAGTTGTAGAACAAAATTCATAAGACCAAATGTGCATAAAAAATGAAAAGAAAAGCACACCACCTAAAGTAAACAAGGAATCCACCACTCCTATGAAGAAGGAAGAAAAAGTGGAAAAGAAACCCAAGAATGTGTGGAAAGAAAAAGAGTAGAATCCCACACAATCAATGATTGCACAAACTGTACTTCATGCCAAAAGGATTTTTTTTTTTAGTGATAGATAGTGTTTTCTCCAAACATATGATTGGAGATAAGAGAAAATTCATCCAACTCAAGAAATGTAAAGGAGGATCTGTTAGTTTGGGTGACAACACTACAGTAAAGATACGTGGTAAAGGAATATTGAGCCTAGATGGTAAAATTCCTACCAAGGATGTCCTTTATGTTGAATGACTAAAGAACAACCTGCTAAGTGTAATGTGTGGCAATGGTTATAAGGTCACATTTGATTTAGATGGTTGTAAGATTAGGAAGGATAAAAAACAATTGTACAAGGAGTAAGAACTGATTCCAATCTTTGGAATCTTTGTGAAGTTAAAGCTCAGGCCTACTTGATAGGTCAACTTGATGAGAGTTGGTTGTGGCATCAAAGATTAGGGCAAGTAAACTTTGATAATTTAGTAAAGTAAGCTCAAAAGGTCTAGTGAGACACTTGCCCAAGATAACTAAGCCTAAAAATACTATTTGCAAAGAATGTCAACAAGGAAAACAATAAAGGGTTAAGTTTCAATCAAAAGAATACTCAACCACAAAACCCTTACAGTTGGTTCTTATTGATTTATGTGGTCCTACAAAGACAAGAGTGTTGAAGGTGAAAGATATTTCGTGTTGCTAATTGATGACTATACAAGAATGACATGGGTAACCTTTCTAAGGGACAAGTCCCAAGAATTTGAAAGATTCAAGCTATTCAGGAAAATGGTTGAGAAGGAGACTGGTAGAAGAATCAAATGCTTGAGATCAGACAAGGGAGGAGAATTCACTTCAAGTGAATTTATTGAGTATTGTGAGAACCATGGAATCAAAAGGCAATACTCTGCACCAAGAACTCCACAATAGAATGGGGTAGTAGAAAGGAAGAACATAGTAGTTAAGGACATGGCCAAAATATTGTTCAATGAGGCCAATTTAGCAAACATGTTTTGGAGAGAGGTGGTTCATATAGTAGTATACATTTCAAATAGAGTTCAAATTAGAGCACATAGTGATAGTACTCCCTATGAACTATGGTATGATAAGCCTGCTTTAGTCACATATTTCAAAGTTTTTGGTAGCAAGTGCTAAATCAAGAGAGAAGAAGAAAACTTGGGAAGTTTTGATTCCAGGTGTGATGAAGGAATATTTCTTGGGTATTCCACTCAAATAAAAGCTTACAAATGTTACAACAAGAGGCTGCACAAGATTTTGGAAAGCATTAATGTCAAGGTTGATGAGAAGGTTAAACATGTTAAATATGATAAGAATATCCTTGAATAGGATATAGATTATGAAGGAGAAGATGCAACAAATGAAGAAGAAAAGCAAGAAGAGAAGAATGAAAAAGCACTTGAAAAATATGTGCAAAAATATCATCCTACAGATTAGATTATTGGTGATAAAAATGAAGGTGTTTAGACAAGGAGAAGACTTGCAAGAAACAAGGAACAAGTAAACTTTGCTCTCTTGTCTCAATTTGAGCCCAAAAGTTGCATTGAGGCTAGCAAGGATGAGAGTTGGTTAAAGACCATGGAAGAAGAGATAAATAAAATTGAGAAGAATGAGACATGGGAATTGGTTCC